>JAFBMS010000155.1:705000-732500 GCA_019788955.1 Albula glossodonta
TAAGCAAAGCATGAACCCTGAAAACCCTGATCAAGTCCCGGTTGCGCCATTATTGGCTATGGCCAGAGGCCCAAAGATACATGAACCCGGGACATGTCGATCTGATAGTCCAGCAGTGACATGGGCAGTATGTGATTGGGCAGTGTGACATGGGCAGTATGTGATTGGTCAGTATGACATGGGCAGTATGTGATTGGGCAATATGACATGGGCAGTATGTGACTGGAGGTGTGTCGGCAGTGTGTAAAAAAGTAGGGGCTGTCCATCACGTCGTTCACTGGCCCTCCCCCTGAAGTCAGCAGGGGGGGGGCTGCTGCAGAAGATCAACTAGTTCAGTTGAGTTTGGGTCGAGGGAAAAAAGGAGGGAAATTAGAATTCAAAAATGTACAATCAAGTAAATGACCGAGAAACAAATTAATGACGAGCAGGAGCTGGCCTGAAATCCAGAAACATACGGGCCATTATTTTGCAACTTAGTGGTAAAATACAGACCTCATGAATAAAACAAGAGAAGGAGACCAACTGCTCAGAGTGGCAGAGATGGTCTGAGACAACCTTACCCTCCAAAAGCAAAGCATCATGGGAAATAAGGCAAACGCACTGACTTCACCTCAGCATCGACTCCATCCACCCCTTCAGGATGAAATTCTTAGAAACAGAGCAGCCAGCAAGAGATGCCTCTTGTGTCAGTAAAATTAAATTTGGGGGTCACTCTCCAAAAGAGGCAGCCATGGGAAAACCACCTTTGATGAAACTAATGGCATGAAGCATTCGCTGAAGATTTAATTATGTCTATGGTTAATGATTTAAATTTTCATGTGACATGTGGTGCTCTCATGCTATTTGCATTTCTGTGGTATTTCAGGAGGCAAAAACAATCTGGCTGTGTTAAATGGGGGCAGGGCTGCATGACTGGAACATGCAGGAACATGTGTCAGATCTGCATCCTCTAAGACATCTCAACGATGGCTGAAGGATGAATGAATGATGCTCAAGGATTTTTCCTTTTCGAACAAAAGTCAATGCTTGCTCTGAACTGTCAAACCATCTTTGGACGTTCTGAAGCACATCATATTAAAATGTTGTGTCTACAAGGGCACTCATTACTCTCTCCAGTAACCAGTGTCTTTTGGTCGTGGAATTAATGTACAGCACTGTCACCTGACTTGCTGGACCTCTATTGCAAGAGTTCTCTGGAAGTGCCATAAAGCTGCCGAGTAAGCAAGAAACATGGAAGCACTTTGCACATTGTACACAATACACATAGCAGGTAATGTATAATTCGTGTAATTATAATAATGTATAATTCAGCATGAGTTTGCTTCCTCGAATTTCCACGACTCTCGTGTCTGATATGCACTCCGCCATTCTGGACTGTGACCTTCCTCTCCATTCTCCCCTTTCCCCTGCTGGATCTGGTACCCACTAGAATCGCTTTGGCTGTGGCCCAATCAAAGGCCACAGAGTAAAGGCCAGCTGCACTCCCGCCCATTAACACTTAGTGACAGGTATAAAAAATAAAACGGCTGACAACTTAATGGTAGAAACAGGAAGGCAAACATGTAAGTGACTGAAGAATTGAGTACTGTTGTATCTCTGTAAACATTAGATAAAAATTAATGTTCATAGCTGCGGGCTTTTAAGCTTAACTCAGTAACTCAGTAAACTCAGACAAACGGTACCTGCATCCATTTGCTTTAAAAATCAACAGCACTGATCTAACAGTTTAGGATGAGGACAAAGTCTAAACTGTAAAGACAGGATTGGCGATCTCACGATCCTCACAAATTACAGCCACACGTGTTTCTCTGGGTATTCTCAGGACAGATCAAAGATAAGTGCCTGATGAAATTAACAATCTAAGAGGGGAGGGTTTCCAAGAACAATAATTTACTTTAATCCCCTTTTTAGACTGAATTACGTTTGCTGCAACATTAGGCTCCTCTGATTGGTTGGCCCTGGGAGTGGGTGGGACCATCTGGAATGGCCCGGTGAAAGGTCACACAGGGAAAACACAAACGGGTCTTCAGTTTCGCCTTCCCAGCCGGTGGTATTGGTTTTCCATGGCTGTGGATCCGATCGTAGCTGAGGGGAACCTGGGTCCCTGTTGGATAGCTGCAGGACAGCAGTGGATCCCAAACAAGCTCATGACCCCAATGAATAGCCCCATGCCAATCACCCCTTACAAAAATGTAACCTAATGCATTTTCAAAAATGGATGCAAAAAATGTTCAACACATGTCAAAATGTCTGCTACGTACTTACACACTGTAGCAAGCGCAGTGCATGTAATTCCTGCATTGCTTTTAAATGCGCACGATATGCAGTACATTTGTTTTCCTTACGTGCAGGATGTTCAGGTGAAGGGACAGGTGCTGCAGATGAACAGGTGTGTATAGAAATACACTGAAGGGGAGAGGGTGAGTGGGTATGGAGACTGTATACTGTAGGTGTGTGCACGTGTGTGTATGTAAGTGTATCTGTACAGCAGGTGTGTGTGGGAGAGGGTAATACACTGAAGGGGAGAGGGTGTGTGGGTATGTAGGTGTATACTGCAGGTGTGTGTATGTAAGTGTACCTGTACAGCAGGTGTGTGTGGGAGAGGGTAATATACTGAAGGGGAGAGGGTGTGTGGGTATGTAGGTGTTTACTGTAGGTGTGTGTATGTAAGTGTACCTGTACAGCAGGTGTGTGTGGGAGAGGGTAATACACTGAAGGGGAGAGGGTGTGTACCTGATTGGGGGCCGGTGGTTTCCGTGGTCCCGGGGCGGAGTTCAGCCTCCTCTGTTCCAGCAGAGCTCGGTGTTTGTTCCCGTCTGCACTCTGCTTCCTCCTCGCTGTGCTCTTAGCTGGTGCAGGGGGAGAGAGCCGCAGGATGGAAACCAACACACCAACAAGAGCACATCTTAACCTTAACGCCGGGCTGATCGAATCAACTGCAGGTCACTTTGGACAACAGTGTCAGCTACATAACCGTAATGAAGCTGCAGCAAACATCCGGAGGCCATGGCGGTGAGTACCGGAGCTAACGGAATGTAAGGACATGGAATATGTCTTCTATTATTTGGCTGAAAACAGTTTAAAGTGGATCGCTAAGACCATGTTAGCGTTGCTGCGGGCAGGTTAGCCTTACCGTTTGAAGTGGTGACGAAAAACCCGCCCATTCGCGTGATGGCTTTGATGCCGCTGATCAGGTTTCCACCGTCGATGGTCACATGGGACAGGTTGGTGCGGGCCTGGGACAGTCCAGACAGCAGCCCGTTGTAGGGGACGAGATTTCGTGGGTCGCCTACATTCAGAAAAACGACAAAAGTGGAGGAAGAACGTTCAGCGGCCTGTTTCACGTTTAAAGCGCGCTGCTATTTTTATTCCCAAGTCCCACAACATACAGACGTTTTCAAGTTCCTCGATGAAAACACAGACGAGAGCCTAAGCAAACATGTCTCTTTTGGTTTGGTGGATCGATTTCGTCCAGAACAGCGCTGTCTTTGTGGGAGCGTGTGCGCAGTCGAAAGTGGCGCTTAGCGACAGACGGGGCTCGTGAAAGCAAAGACTATTGATTCAGCTTTAACAGCTTTAGAGGGACTCTAGGAAAACTATCCCCCAAGAATCTCAAACAAAGCTTGGGCAGAAACACAGTGTGTGGCTACGGTTTCAAACCACCTTCCTAGACTTTGAAAAGTTCACTGAAAACCAGCAGATTTACACTGGGTTTTTTAAAACATGTTTTTTGTCTTTTCTTCTGTAACTGTATGAATAAATGTGTAATTTTTAAAATAAGCTAGGTCCTAGGTTTCATCTGACTCTGCTGTTATTACGAAAAGCTAAAGAATCTTGCGTTCAGCTCAAATGTAATAAAAGCTTCGGTGGGCTATTTTCCAATCATGCTCCTCCAAAACTGAAGGCACAGATTACCGTTGCATGCGTTGCATGTTGAAACAGCTTGCAGATATTACAAATGCATAGCGGTAGGCTTAAGGAGCAGTGGGTGGGTATATTTAATACAGGATTTCACTTATGTGGCTGGTCAGCTGATCTAAATGTACAATCCATGTACCATGTACTGTCTGAAAAGGCAGTCTGCAGCAAAAATGGCTACCAAGTGTAAAGCACTTTGTCAGTTATTTGGCTGTTATTATTCATTTTAATAAATCTAAAATTTGCTTTTAACTGAAGAGATTCTTTGGATTTATTCTGAGTGACAATGCCTCCCCTTGTTGTGTCCTTCTTACTTAATGACAAAACAAGAATATTCAATTTGCAGTCTTTCACCTGCCATATCGGATGCAGATCAGTGTGAACGAGACACAGTGCGTGCTTGTGTGAAGCCCCATTACCATCTCTGTGCGCCAGCGCGTTGCGGACTCCGTGCCAGAGCTGGGAGATCTCCTCCTCAGTGGGGGTCCGGCCCAGGCTCAGGGTGTGCTCCAGGTAGAGTGGACCCCTCCTGCTGGTCCCCCCTAGCGCCTCCTGCTGGCCGCCGCCACCGCTTACTACGTACGTTGCCTTGGTGAGGGTCTCACACGCTGAGAGGGCATAGGTGGGCGGGAACGGTGCAGACTGGCCCTGGGGAGGGGTGTAACCTTCGTGGGCATCCTTCAGCGTGGGCTGCTCCGCCACGGCCCTCGATCTCCCGCATGACTGAACGTCAGCGCACGCTGTCCCCTCCTCCGTGGGGCTCGACCCCTGGGCCGGCCGGCTTTCGGGGGACCCTGATTTGGGTGGGGGCCGGGGGACCATGAGCCTCCCCTGTCTGGTAACCTGGCTGGCCTCAGAGGCCGACTGGGGCCTGACCGCCACGCCTTTCCTGGTTTTGGGTGGGGCGGCGCCCAAACGCGCCCTCGCAGACCGTACTCTCCTGGGACCCCTGGGTCGGCCCCTGCGTGGGGTCCCCTTCTCCTCGGAGGCTGACCCATCCAGCCAGGCCTGTCTGGCTGAACGGGGGCCTCCGGGGGTAATAGGGGTCATTCCTTGCGATGGCGGGGTCGGTCTCATTGCTGTGGATATGGGGCCCTGGATTGGACGTTCCTGCTGCCCAGCCAAAGTGCTTTTCCCCTGGGCTGGGGGATTGGAAGGCCTGCTTTGGCTCGGAGCCTGTAGCCTGGTCGTCACGTCCCTTGCCGGCCTGGTCTCTTCCTCCTCCTCTTCCTCCTCCTCGTTCTCTCCCAGGTGCACCTCGTCAAACCAGCGCAGCTTCTTCCTGACGCCCTTGCCGCTCACGGACTCGCGGTCCCTCTGCTTCGCCAGCTCCACGCTGTCCCTGATGGACACCGCCAGGCGACTGGCCAAGCTGCAGCCCAGCGGGGAGAAGGTCAGCTTGGCGTGGTGCGTGGCGTATTTCGACTCCTTCTTCAGGATCCCTTTGACAGACCTTGCGCTGTCCGCCTCGCCGGACGCCAACGTGAGAGCGGACACTAAGGCTGCGTCCAGCTCGTGACCTTTGTTGACCTTCATTTGGTAACTCTTGGAGGAGGCCGGGGTGGAGGGGCCTGAATCCAGGGGCTGTGTGTCTCTGGCTGTGCAGTCTGCATTACTGCTGCTGTTCATCTTGGCCTCTGATTTCGGGCAGCTCACAGACGGTCGATTCGTCTTTTCAACGTGTTTTGTGTCCGAGTTCTCTGGATCTACGCTGGTCTCACTGACAGCACTCTGCGAAGCTCCAGGAGATCTTAGAAGATTACTGTGAGCATTGGTCGGCATGACGACTCGAGTTGCCGGCAGGTGATTGGAGAACATGTCCATTTTCTGCCCGGCAGCATCGCCGTGTGTCAGCCAAAAGGGCTCAGGGTCCGGGCTCGCCCAGGCCTTGCAAGGCCTGGATTCTGTAGTCTTTCCAGGTGCACTGCTTTGATTGACATTCCCCTGGTGGACTTCTTTACCCATAATTCCATTCTGGGCAGATGTGGCTTCGTGACTGGGACTGGAGGCTGGTTTCTGGCCATCAGTGATTGGCTCCCCTGTGGCCTCGGTGGTGTTGTCATTGTTCCCTTGCCCCTCAGCCTCCTGGAATCTCGTGTTGGCCCTGTTCTGTACCCTCAGAAAATCATCGCCACCTTTTCCTGCTTGACAGGAAGTTGTCTCGGAAGCGATGCATGGGCTGCTTAGGTGTTTCCGTGGTGACTGGGGTCTGGTGCAGTTGGGGACCTCGGAGGTGTCCGAGGAGGAACAGGAAGCACATCTGGTTACGGCATTCGTTGGGTGGGGCCTCTCGTTCTCCAAACTGTCCAGACTAGACAGACTCTCAGACTGACCAAGCTGGTCCACTTCCCGCTGAAACTCCTGAAAAATGTATAATTTGAAAAAATTACAATTTTGCAAAAAAAAAAAAAAAACCAAATCTACTCTCAGTCAATGTTATGAAACTTACACATATTAAATATTATTAAGCAAATATATATATATTAAATATTATGCAACTTATACTCAATGTAACTCAGTCAGAACAGTCTTTATATTACAACATCCTTTTCTTTGACTAAGTTGCTCTCTAAGAGACCAGATGTTCATTTTGTTGGAATACAGATAGAAAGAATAAGCCTGTTTGATTGAATATAGCCCATTGCATCTCCTTACTTACCATTTTTGAGTCACGGCTATCAAAAACTTTGATTGTCAGGTGTTCGGTCAGTGTTTCACAGCTGGGATGAATAAAACTGATTCAAAACACCCTATGGCTGACTCATGAGAAACAATGAAATCAAATAACAAATCCGTTTTTTTCTCATTTCCTGAAAGGTTTCCTTTGTCGGGGGAGAGAAATGGGTTTTTTAAACAGTGCTTATACAATCAATATCATGTCTCTCCAGGGAATCTTTGAACTGATTTTAACTCACCTGTGCCTAACCTTAGGCTAATAATAAACTAGAGGTGTTATTGTGAGCAGCGCAGCACTGTGGTCTATAAGAGGAAGCAGACCTACAGGACAGCAGGTCAGGGTAAGCTCAAGGGTATGTTATTTTTACTCACCCTGGCCTGCAATAAGTTAACCCAGCAGTTCTTTGCTTATAACATTTTCTTTCTTACAAACCAGCCTGTAAATATATCTATGTATTTCTTTAAATATAAGGAGTAGTCATAATGAGCCACCCTTTGGTAAAGTAATGGGGTTTTTCTTAAATCACAGAAACATCCACTGAGTAGACAAATCTTCCTGACATAAACAAGCCCAGGAGTTGCAGTTGGTTCCAATTTCATTTAAAAAAAAAAGAGAAACTACCTAAAGGCAGATTGCTACAGAGTCTCATTTTTGTCTGTCAAACATATAGAGTTTCTAAACTGTGCCTCACTAGGTTAAAGAAATGTGCACTACACAGCTTTTCAAAGACTCAGGGCTTTTCAAAGACAGTAAATCTTCATACAGGTTAGGAGAGGATAGAACTGCAGGGCACAGGTCATTCAGGTGAGATTGTGTGATAGATCAGATCCTGAGTTTTGCATGACTGTTCCACAGCCTGTGTGAGAATTTTACTCTGCACATCGCTGCACAATGCATCATGCTACACACAGATACATTCACATACGTAAACGGATGCATTCCACCATTTTTCACTGGCAAAATTGTGAAGTCAATCAAAACCAACAGGACACTCGGAGCTCAGAGATGAGGTGGCAGCCGAGCCTGGAGCAGCAGTTTATTCTTTATTTCCCCTCAGACTGACCTCATCCAAGCCAAGCATTCAGTTTCACCTGGCATCCATGTAAACATCTACTCCACACATGCACGCAACGCGCAACACGCAACGCAATGTGCAACTCAACACGCAACACGCTTTTGTCATCCAAACATTTTGTAATGCTTTTGCTACTTTGAGAGGGAGAGGCAGCGATGACACAAACCGGGTTATGGTTGCTTCCTGCAAATGAGGCTCTGCTGGCGGATTACAATCTGGCCAACGAGGAGGGCGGATGGCGACCCAACGCATATGCTAGTGCTGGTAGAGCCAGCCGCATAATGAAGCCCTACTCCAGCCAAACTCACGGCCTGATCTTACTCAAACAAGCACTCGTAAAACAGAAGAGTGGTGACTGAGAGTTTTCAAAGCTCTTGACGGGAAAAGTAGAGCCCCCTCATTTTCTCAGTAACCGAAGAAAAAAATAGTTTCATCAGTTTAGTAATAAATGAAGGAACCATACGCATGTGGCATGCTGGAATTTGTTTTATGAGTATGTAGCCATGATTCAAATTCAAATAAGTCATAATTTCACAAATATGGCAGTTTCTGGACTTGGATCACTGGTTAGCACCACTTTTAAACTACAGCATGTGATATAGGCCTGAAACATGTAAGGATGAGTCTAGCTGCCATTTACAGTCTTGTGCTCTCGGTCCTAGCAGGTGAAGGCCTTATTCAGAGCAGTGCTCAACACATTTCATTTTTATGCACTATACATTTACACAGCTGGGCATTCACGAAAGGAATTCAGGTACTTGCCTCAAGGGAACAGCTTTGCCCTACCCAGGGCTTGAACCTGCAACCTTCCTAACCATAATATTGCACATTCACCCCTGCCAGTTCAAGAAAGCTGCAGGCTCCAACTGTATGGGCTGTTCTGTCCAGCTGACAACGTTAAAAAGTTTTTAATTTTGTGCTTTGTAGTATACATTGTGATTTCATCATACATCACTGCTTGGCAGGGATGTTTTTGCAGTCCCATGCCAACAGATAAATAAAATCAATCCCAGCCCAGTAATAACTAAATTAAAAGCCAATTAAAAGCATATCTCAAGCAAGCATATCACCATGACAAATAAACACTACTTTAATTAAATATAACCTGCGGGAATTCTGTGTCTCTGTAGGAATTTTGCCCCCCTGTGGGCATAATGTGAACTACAGCCCTCTTTCCCCCAGATAGCTTTCCTGCACTGACTGACACTTACCATCTGTCAAGAGTAAATACTCCACACCCCTTTGGATAGTCCGGTTCATCTTGAGAACCCTGTTCTATAGCAGCTTCCTGAAAGCCACTTCCGAGTGCCAGCGAGCACAAAAACCCCTTTGTCTTTGCTCTTGCCCAAATGTGGCTTGCCTTTCGTTTCCTTCTCCTCCTCCTGTTTCTGCACGTCACGCCTTAAAAATCAGCCTTTTTTCTTCATCATTCAGACAGATAACATCAGCCTCAGACACAGCGTGTCTCAAACGGATTTCACAGGTCCATGCACACAATAAAGTCTATGACAGCCAAAACAAAACTGACGGCAAATATGCAATGAAAGAAAATAAACCAGTGTTAGTTACCAGTGTTAGCTTCTGCTCTATTCTGACAGTGTTTAACTGTGCAGAGGAATTTTGTCGAGAAGCTGGAGGCACATTACAATTTTCAAACCAGCAAAGTAACACATTGGGAAGAGGTATAACAGCTCTTATTCAATTATTGCTAATATTTTATTTTAGACAATGGCAGCAATTTTTACTAGTAACAGTTCATTAGTGTCAGAGCGCACATGGTAAGATCTTGGCAGATCTTCTGGCACTCTGTCCCTGCAGTCTGGGAACAGTGCCCGTTGTTCCGGAGAGAACCATGCCAAGGACATGGCAGTTTAGCCTCACTCAGATTCCAAGAAAGCACTTCAAGGAAGTGTGACAAATGTGACACACGGTTCGAGTCGCCACCTTCACCATAGACGTCACTCAGACTTGAGTGATGAGTGTCTGACGTCTATGGTGAAAATATTGTTTAGTTCCCAAACCTGTGCGAGTTTACATTACATCTCAATTGTTTAGCAGATGTTCCAACCCAGAGTGATTTACAGTGCACCTGCCTGATGATATGGGCAATTATGCCAGACCATGGGTAACCACGTCAACAGACAGTAATTACATATAAGCAGCATCACGAAGCAAGAATGGAAGTTGTTTAACTTAAAGTTAGAATAAAATCTCATTAATGCAAAATGATGCCCACAACCAGTACATTCCATGATGGAACATACCAAAACTTAAAACACAGAATGACAAACCTCAATTAGGGCTCGAGGTGCCAGGTGCAGTCTGAAGAGTTGAGTCTGTGGTGTGAGAAAAGTCTATAGCGGGGAGTTTATTGACCTGAACTGCACTGCTTTCACCAGGCTTACAGCAGAGAGGTATAAACCTGGCACTATCACTCTGAACTGCACTGCTTTCACTAGGCTTACAGCAGAGAGGTATAAACCTGGCACTATCACTCTGAACTGCACTGCTTTCACCAGGCTTACAGCAGAGAGGTATAAACCTGGCACTATCACTCTGAACTGCACTGCTTTCACCAGGCTTATAGCAGAGAGGTATAAACCTGGCACTATCGCTCTGAACTGCACTGCTTTCACCAGGCTTACAGCAGAGAGGTATAAACCTGGCACTATCACTCTGAACTGCACTGCTTTCACCAGGCTTACAGCAGAGAGGTATAAACCTGGCACTATCACTCTGAACTGCACTGCTTTCACCAGGCTTATAGCAGAGAGGTATAAACCTGGCACTATCACTCTGAACTGCACTGCTTTCACCAGGCTTATAGCAGAGAGGTATAAACCTGGCACTATCACTCTGAACTGCACTGCTTTCACCAGGCTTATAGCAGAGAGGTATAAACCTGGCACTATCGCTCTGAACTGCACTGCTTTCACCAGGCTTATAGCAGAGAGGTATAAACCTGGCACTATCGCTCTGAACTGCACGGCTTTCACTAGGCTTACAGCAGAGAGGTATAAACCTGGCACTATCACTCTGAACTGCACTGCTTTCACCAGGCTTATAGCAGAGAGGTATAAACCTGGCACTATCACTCTGAACTGCACTGCTTTCACCAGGCTTATAGCAGAGAGGTATAAACCTGGTACTATCACTCTGAACTGCACTGCTTTCACCAGGCTTACAGCAGAGAGGTATAAACCTGGCACTATCACTCTGAACTGCACTGCTTTCACTAGGCTTACAGCAGAGAGGTATAAACCTGGCACTATCACTCTGAACTGCACTGCTTTCACCAGGCTTATAGCAGAGAGGTATAAACCTGGCACTATCACTCCGAACTGCACTGCTTTCACTAGGCTTACAGCAGAGAGGTATAAACCTGGCACTATCACTCTGAACTGCACTGCTTTCACCAGGCTTATAGCAGAGAGGTATAAACCTGGCACTATCACTCCGAACTGCACTGCTTTCACCAGGCTTACAGCAGAGAGGTATAAACCTGGCACTATCACTCTGAACTGCACTGCTTTCACCAGGCTTACAGCAGAGAGGTATAAACCTGGCACTATCACTCTGAACTGCACTGCTTTCACCAGGCTTATAGCAGAGAGGTATAAACCTGGCACTATCACTCTGAACTGCACTGCTTTCACCAGGCTTACAGCAGAGAGGTATAAACCTGGCACTATCACTCTGAACTGCACTGCTTTCACCAGGCTTATAGCAGAGAGGTATAAACCTGGCACTATCGCTCTGAACTGCACTGCTTTCACCAGGCTTACAGCAGAGAGGTATAAACCTGGCACTATCACTCTGAACTGCACTGCTTTCACCAGGCTTACAGCAGAGAGGTATAAACCTGGCACTATCACTCTGAACTGCACTGCTTTCACCAGGCTTATAGCAGAGAGGTATAAACCTGGCACTATCACTCTGAACTGCACTGCTTTCACCAGGCTTACAGCAGAGAGGTATAAACCTGGCACTATCACTCTGAACTGCACTGCTTTCACCAGGCTTACAGCAGAGAGGTATAAACCTGGCACTATCACTCTGAACTGCACTGCTTTCACCAGGCTTACAGCAGAGAGGTATAAACCTGGCACTATCACTCTGAACTGCACTGCTTTCACCAGGCTTATAGCAGAGAGGTATAAACCTGGCACTATCACTCTGAACTGCACTGCTTTCACCAGGCTTATAGCAGAGAGGTATAAACCTGGCACTATCGCTCTGAACTCCACTGCTTTCACCAAGCTTATAGCAGAGAGGTATAAACCTGGCACTATCGCTCTGAACTGCACTGCTTTCACTAGGCTTATAGCAGAGAGGTATAAACCTGGCACTATCGCTCTGAACTGCACGGCTTTCACTAGGCTTACAGCAGAGAGGTATAAACCTGGCACTATCGCTCTGAACTGCACTGCTTTCATCAGGCTTATAGCAGAGAGGTATAAACCTGGCACTGTCACTCTGAAATGCACTGCTTTCACCAGGCTTATAGCAGAGAGGTATAAACCTGGCACTGTCACTCTGAACTGCACTGCTTTCACCAGGCTTATAGCAGAGAGGTATAAACCTGGCACTATCACTCTGAACTGCACTGCGTTCACCAGGCTTACAGCAGAGAGGTATAAACCTGGCACTATCACTCTGAACTGCACTGCTTTCACCAGGCTTATAGCAGAGAGGTATAAACCTGGCACTATCACTCTGAACTGCACTGCTTTCACCAGGCTTATAGCAGAGAGGTATAAACCTGGCACTATCACTCTGAACTCCACTGCTTTCACCAGGCTTATAGCAGAGAGGTATAAACCTGGCACTATCACTCTGAACTGCACTGCTTTCACCAGGCTTATAGCAGAGAGGTATAAACCTGGCACTATCACTCTGAACTGCACTGCTTTCACCAGGCTTACAGCAGAGAGGTATAAACCTGGCACTATCGCTCTGAACTGCACTGCTTTCACCAGGCTTACAGCAGAGAGGTATAAACCTGGCACTATCACTCTGAACTGCACTGCTTTCACCAGGCTTACAGCAGAGAGGTATAAACCTGGCACTATCACTCTGAACTGCACTGCTTTCACCAGGCTTATAGCAGAGAGGTATAAACCTGGCACTATCACTCTGAACTGCACTGCTTTCACCAGGCTTATAGCAGAGAGGTATAAACCTGGCACTATCACTCTGAACTGCACTGCTTTCACTAGGCTTATAGCAGAGAGGTATAAACCTGGCACTATCGCTCTGAACTGCACTGCTTTCACCATGCTTACAGCAGAGAGGTATAAACCTGGCACTATCGCTCTGAACTGCACTGCTTTCACCAGGCTTATAGCAGAGAGGTATAAACCTGGCACTATCGCTCTGAACTGCACTGCTTTCACCATGCTTACAGCAGAGAGGTATAAACCTGGCACTATCGCTCTGAACTGCACTGCTTTCACTAGGCTTATAGCAGAGAGGTATAAGCCTGGCACTATCGCTCTGAACTGCACTGCTTTCACCAGGCTTACAGCAGAGAGGTATAAACCTGGCACTATCGCTCTGAACTGCACTGCTTTCACTAGGCTTATAGCAGAGAGGTATAAACCTGGCACTATCACTCTGAACTGCACTGCTTTCACCAGGCTTATAGCAGAGAGGTATAAACCTGGCACTATCACTCTGAACTGCACTGCTTTCACTAGGCTTATAGCAGAGAGGTATAAACCTGGCACTATCGCTCTGAACTGCACGGCTTTCACTAGGCTTACAGCAGAGAGGTATAAACCTGGCACTATCGCTCTGAACTGCACTGCTTTCACCATGCTTACAGCAGAGAGGTATAAACCTGGCACTATCGCTCTGAACTGCACTGCTTTCACTAGGCTTATAGCAGAGAGGTATAAGCCTGGCACTATCGCTCTGAACTGCACTGCTTTCACCAGGCTTACAGCAGAGAGGTATAAACCTGGCACTATCGCTCTGAACTGCACTGCTTTCACTAGGCTTATAGCAGAGAGGTATAAACCTGGCACTATCACTCTGAACTGCACTGCTTTCACCAGGCTTATAGCAGAGAGGTATAAACCTGGCACTATCACTCTGAACTGCACTGCTTTCACCAAGCTTATAGCAGAGAGGTATAAAACTGGCACTATATAATGGCTTCATTTTTCAGGAGCTCACCTTTACCCAACCTCTGGGCTGCCAAGACCGCTGTGACGAGGCTTGAAGTTTGAGAGGCTCACCTGCAGGCTGTTGATCTGCCGATCCTCTAGGAGGCGCTGTGTCTCCTGCAGCTCGTTGTGGAACAGCAGCTGGCTGCTCTTGAGCGTGGCGCCGCTGCTCCTCTCCTGCATCAGCTTGGCGTAGGCCACTGCGGCAGAGAGCTGCTTCTGGTACCGGGAGCCGCTGGACCCGGCCGAGGAGCTGGGGGAGGACGAGTAGCCTCTGCATACAGACCACAAAATGGAGGACAGGGTTATGGACTACAAAACAAAGGAAGATGGGATACCAACAGGTGACGGGGGCGTGGTGATTCATTACAAACAAAAACAGGAGGAGATACCATATACTACCATTTAACGTATGTAAGTGCACACTTCAAAGATTTTTTTATTCTATATGTCACGGATGGGAAAATAGTTCCCATATATGTATTTAGGATGAGTGTTGCCCTCTCAAACAACCACATTGATAAGAGGAATACATAGTGGCAGTTTTTTCGACAAGGTCTGGAAATAAATCATGAAGACTGTCCACAAGCCTGACATGGTTTGCGTTTTAGGTTCTGTGCCACCTAACTCACACGACAAGAAAAGACTACAGAGTTTAAGGAATGTTTGCTGTTAGATTAACAAAACTCTGTCTGAGTAGTTGACTAAATTCACCTTGGCGCAGAGTAGACATGGCGCCACCCACTGGCCAAGACCCATGATAATTGCTATCAATCATAGCTGGACATAAGTTGTAATTGCAGGTGATTTAAACAAAAAAAAAAGATTCTCTGAGAGGAAATTCAAGAAAGTTCTATTGTTTTTTTCCCTCCAACTTTTTTCTGTCAGTTCAGCAGTCATTAAATGAGCAGGATTGAGTAAATAGAACAGAACTGAGCAAAGTGACACATAAAATTGTCACAAAGGTTGCGACAAAGGACAAAGCAGGTTGTGGTTCGAATTAACAGGTCTCATTCTTCACACCGTGGAGTCTGAAATCGTGGTAAGTCAGTGCTAGTATTACCTGTTAGCGGCGGCGTTCCTGTAGAAAGAGGCTTGCAGAGTGGAGGAGCTGGATGGACCTTGAATCTGATTCAGAGCCTCTTCTAGGTGAGGAGTCACCCGTCTGGCAGCTGAAAATACCACAATTTTTACGCTGTGTATTTTATCCACTCTCATAATTCTCATACTGAGCCACTCCACTGAAGGCTTTATGTTCTGCATCACTGATAAGGAGCCAGGAAATGGGGAAATCGCATTTGTGACAGGCGCAGTGTTCTTCAAGTTCCAGACAGGGGTGCAGCATAAACAGAATCCCCCGAATCCTTCACGCCATCTAGTGGTGAAGTACGGTACTGCTGTGTGGGGGCTGCTTACTCAGCTCTTTCTAGTGAGTTCTTACCAGTTCCATTGCTAAAGCTGCATATGTGAAATGTAAGAGTACTTAGTGGATGAATGAGAAGCACACACTCAAACATTCTCAAGTTCACACTGACATTCAAACTCACACACACACAGTTCACACTCAGACACACCTATACATACAAACACAGGTAGAAACTGACAAACACACACAGACACAGGTATAAATAGTCCTATATATAATGCATTACTGGTAACTGAATGAATGATACAGTGGCACATACAGTGAAGCAGTCCTGTGTGATGGTAAGTACAGTGTGTGTATCTGCAGTACAGAGTGACACAGCCCTGTGTGATATTATATATTTGCTGCAAAGCAGACTGACACAGTCCTATGTAATGGTATGTACAGTGTGTGTATCTGCTGTGCAGAGTAACACAGTCCTGTGTAATGTGCTATATTTGCTGCAGAGCAGGGAAACACAGTCCTGTGTAATGTGCTATATTTGCTGCAGAACAGAGTAACACAGTCCTGTGTAATGTTATATATTTGCTGCAGAGCAGAGTAACACAGTCCTGTGTAATGTGCTATATTTGCTGCAGTGCAGAGTAACACAGTCCTGTGTAATGTGCTATATATCTGCAGCAGAGCAGAGTAACACAGTCCTGTGTAATGTTATATATTTGCTGAAGAGCAGAGTAACACAGTCCTGTGTAATGTGCTATATATCTGCTGTGCAGAGCAGAGTAACACAGTCCTGTGTAATGTGCTATATATCTGCAGCAGAGCAGAGTAACACAGTCCTGTGTAATGTTATATATTTGCTGCAGAGCAGAGTAACACAGTCCTGTGTAATGTGCTATATTTGCTGCAGAGCAGAGTAACACAGTCCTGTGTAATGTGCTATATCTGCTGCAGTGCAGAGTAACACAGTCCTGTGTAATATTATATATTTGCTGCAGAGCAGAGTAACACAGTCCTGTGTAATGTGCTAAATCTGCTGCAGTGCCAAGTAACACAGTCCTGTGTAATGTTATATATTTGCTGCAGAGCAGAGTAACACAGTCCTGTGTAATGTGCTATATTTGCTGAAGAGCAGAGTAACACAGTCCTGTGTAATGGTATATATTTGCTGCAGAGCAGTGTAACACAGTCCTGTGTAATGGTATATATTTGCTGCAGAGCAGAGTAACACAGTCCTGTGTAATGTGCTATATCTGCTGCAGTGCAGAGTAACACAGTCCTGTGTAATATTATATATTTGCTGCAGAGCAGAGTAACACAGTCCTGTGTAATGTGCTAAATCTGCTGCAGTGCCAAGTAACACAGTCCTGTGTAATGTTATATATTTGCTGCAGAGCAGAGTAACACAGTCCTGTGTAATGTGCTATATTTGCTGCAGAGCAGAGTAACACAGTCCTGTGTAATGGTATATATTTGCTGCAGAGCAGTGTAACACAGTCCTGTGTAATGGTATATATTTGCTGCAGAGCAGAGTAACACAGTCCTGTGTAATGTGCTATATCTGCTGCAGTGCAGAGTAACACAGTCCTGTGTAATGTGCTATATTTGCTGCAGAGCAGAGTAACACAGTCCTGTGTAATGTGCTATATTTGCTGAAGAGCAGAGTAACACAGTCCTGTGTAATGTGCTATATTTGCTGAAGAGCAGAGTAACACAGTCCTGTGTAATGTGCTATATTTGCTGCAAAGCAGACTGACACAGTCCTATGTAATGGTATGTACAGTGTGTGTATCTGCTGTGCAGAGTAACACAGTCCTGTGTAATGTGCTATATTTGCTGCAGAGCAGAGTAACACAGTCCTGTGTAATGTGCTATATTTGCTGCAGAGCAGAGTAACACAGTCCTGTGTAATGTGCTATATTTGCTGCAGAGCAGAGTAACACAGTCCTGTGTAATGTGCTATATTTGCTGAAGAGCAGAGTAACACAGTCCTGTGTAATGTGCTATATTTGCTGCAAAGCAGACTGACACAGTCCTATGTAATGGTATGTACAGTGTGTGTATCTGCTGTGCAGAGTAACACAGTCCTGTGTAATGTGCTATATTTGCTGCAGAGCAGAGTAACACAGTCCTGTGTAATGTGCTATATTTGCTGCAGAGCAGAGTAACACAGTCCTGTGTAATGTGCTATATTTGCTGCAGAGCAGACTGTGACCTTGTCTCCTGCGCTGGGAGGGGGGCAGGTGGGCTCTCTGGAAGCGCTCGGTCGCATCCTGCACTCTGTGCTTCCTCTGCTGCAGGATCTCCTCCCGGAGCCGCTCCTCCCGAGCGTGTTCCTCGCGCCTCCTCTCCTCCAGAGCCCTGTGGAGCACACACACATAAGGTCACTCACTCACTCACTCACTCACTCACACACACACACACGCACACGCACTCACACACACACGGTCACTCACTCACACACACACACATTCACACACACAGGGTCACTCACTCACTCACTCACTCACACACTCACACACACACACACACACACACACACACACACACTCACTCACTCACTCACACACACACACACTCACACACACGGTCACTCACTCACACACACACACACACACACACAAACACAAACACACATGCAGAGTCACTCACACATACTCACACAGACAGGCAAACACATACACACAGGGTCACTTACACACACACTCACACATAATCAAACATTCACACACACACACACACACACACCCTCACACACAAACACACATGCACAGGGTCATCTGCCCTAAAGGATCATGGGAAGGCATGTTTCACACTCTCAGAGCATTTATGAGGGCAGCCCAATACACAGGCAAAGTTTGAATACAGCGCAAAGAGCTTCAATGGAAACTCTGTAATCCAGAAATGGCCTGAGCACAATTAGCTAATTACCAGATGGGGGATATGTTGCCTTGTGCCTAAAAGCCAACAGGAACATGAAACCTCTTCCAAAGGTGGATTTTTGAGCCCGGTCATTAATTAGTCACGTCCACGACTGTCCTCCGTGCATATTAATAAGCCTCATTACAGGGATCAGATTGGATATAACGATGAGAGAACCGATATCAATGTATATGTATGTTAAAAAGAACAAGTTATTTCAGCACCCTTCAGTCTGCAAAGCTATTGCAATATTAAAATCCCTCTGCAAGCCTGAGACAGATATTCTTGCAAGAGGACTGCAAAAAGGGGAGAAAAAACTACAACACAGATCAGTATTACAGCTGCTGTGAAAACTAGTCACATTCAGACAAATGGGATCTACTCTACACTCAGGTCAGTGTATTTCTTTAAAACACAAAGAGTTTCTGGCAAAAGTAGATAAACAGAGATGAAAAACAATTGGATTATTTTATCTGTCAGGGGATAAACCTGGCATGCAGGTTCATAAACCAGCCTTTGTTTTTTTCTGGTAGTAAATCTACACGTATGAGGTATATGTCAACTGTCTGCCCTGTACAATGCTTTCTTGCAACGATATGTGAGGACGAATGCCTGCTTTTATTAACGAAGCCACTTCACCACTTTTCAGAACCAGTCTACAGTGCTGATCCCCCTTGTCCAGTCGCTACCGCTGGAGACTTAACAGAGTGGATTTGCGGTGAGCGTTTGCGCGTCACCTCGAGATGAACCTTTTAACGTTTCTGTCTGGCTGTCCCAACCGAGGCTCAAATAAATGGCATTACACCCCGCGATTAGGCCACCTATTTACAGCGGACCAAATCCCGTAGACAGGTTAAGTGTTGAGTAACAGGATCTGAACCTCTCTCTTAGGTCGCTTTCCTTACCGTCAGATAGCGGCCGTAAGCAGCAACATAAGCTGTTGCTGTACAGACGGGAAAAGAGCGTCAACTAGCCGGAGGATTGGCTAACTATACTGTCTGTAGGCCGACTCTGGCACTGACATTGTAATACACGAGAGCGTGAACTATGACTGCCCTCCCTTCGACTGACATCAGGGCAGTAATAAGGTAAGACTGCTGTCACCATAACCAAGGAGACATGTATGGTGACAATTCAGCCAAACGCAACGAACAAACAAATAAACAAACAAACAAACAAACAAATAAATAAGCAGGACGGGGCATGAAACTTACTTCCTGCGGCGATTAGTTTCCTGTGACAATTTGCGTGCCCTGGCCCGGCAGACTTTCTGCTCCTCCACCAAAACGTGATGCTCATCTTCCAAGATCCAGTCCAGCTCTGCCCTCATATTACTTCTAACGCCATAGCAGGTTAAAGACACGTTCTGTATCCGTGATTCTCCTAACACATGAACTTAAAACATATGCGTGTAGTCTACACCCCCCCCACCCCCCCCCCCCCCACCTCACAGACAAAACACACACACACACCCCACACACACACACACACACACACACACACACACACACACACACACACCTATAGACAGAGATAAAATGACACAATAGGTTAGCCAGCCTGATGGGATTTTAACCAATGGAACAACCGAAGTATAAGTTCCACAAAATCAGTACCTACAATTTACTTTGACAAAGTCATTTCTCAGTCATTCAGCAAAGACAACGTTATATAAAGTCGTGGATACACAGTATTTGTTATCTTACCAGGAGCAAAATGCTATCCCTGACAGTTCCACCACGGGAACTTGACAGATAGGTAACTTTTACTCAATCACAACGTGGAAACGTTACCTCTATGTCACATTAAATCTAACTAAACTGGCTGTGGTAAACAAAGGCAGCCTGTCAGTAGTACAGCTGATTAACATGACTTTGCAGATCACTCAAAGCCGCTGGTGTCAAACGCCTTGCATTAAATGTTACAGTGCGGACACATGAGGATAAAAACCAACTTGCTTTTTACTGTCATTGAATGAGTTTGCTTAAATTCATCCGATAATTCAAAGATAACGTTACAAAGGTAGCATGTTGTTCAGCCATAACTAGTATTTTATCAACTAAAAAGCCAGTACTAAGATGTTATACCGACTAACTTTAATAGTACTGCATAAAATGGAAAGTAATTCAGTGAATTTTTTACTAGCTGGCTAATTGAGAGTTTACCTCAAATGAAGCACATATGAAAGGATACACATAGGAGCCCTTCTGAACTTGCATCCTGCCGGTTCCCCGAGCAGTGGCTTGAAGTTCGCCGAGTTGACAAGCTTCATTCAGGGGGGTTCGACAACGGTACATGCATGCTCGACTCTATCATTAGCACCAAGCTACAGTATTTTCGGAAGCAGATTAACAAGTCAAGACATTCATGGACAGCAGGCTAGCTGACTGTTAGCTAACATTTGCTAGCTTCAAATTCTCCGTTTCTTAAAATACTCTAAACATTAGCGAGCTAGTATTGAAAATGTTATCTTGGCAAGCCTGCTAGCTAGCTTTTCAAGCAGGGTAGCCAGCTACCTTACCTGTTATAAAGCTAGCTAGCTAGGTATGTAAAATATTCTGTTGAACTGGACCTGAGATGTAGCTGTGGTCTACCTTAGATCCAATAACCCCGCCATCTTGACAACCAGAGACGCGCTTCCTTGACAACGGAAACCTTGGTAAATTGAATGGGCGGAACTTTGAACAGCATCACAGGCGTCGCCTAGAGGACTGCGATGATTCGAGACAGCTACAAATCTAAATTAATACTTAGACTCTGTCTAAACATAACT
Organism: Albula glossodonta; assembly: GCA_019788955.1. Classification (NCBI taxonomy): domain Eukaryota; kingdom Metazoa; phylum Chordata; class Actinopteri; order Albuliformes; family Albulidae; genus Albula; species Albula glossodonta. Next base: position 725,902 of record JAFBMS010000155.1, read on the forward strand.
TTCCTGTTACCTGCAAAGCATACGGTTCTGTTCTCAAAGCTGTTGCCCTTGGTAATATTCCAAAAGTCTATTTACTAAAACTATCTAGGGCATAAATATTTGTGTCCCAGAATGTAAAAATAAATACATTAAGAAACCATTTCATGATAAATACAAAATTACTTTAAGTGGAAAATTCAGTTGGAATGCAGTTCAAAACGTTATTCTCTGAAAAAAGGCAAGGGTGTCACCATACACATTTTGTGTTCCTAATAAACATTTTGGGAAGTTAATTTGAATATTCTGTACAATACTGTAATTGATATAGACAATCAGAGATAGACAAAGACAGACAGAGATGCATATTTTGTGGGTCTGAGGAAGGGTCTTCATGCCTCTTGTTTTTCCACTGTTGTTTTGTTTCTGAACTTTAGTCAAACTCTAATCACTTCTCAGATGTGGACACATATTCCATTAGGCTTTAAATTGTAGAGATGTGATTTGTTATATGACAACAAGAATAATAAAGTTGACTTCTTAAATGACTTTTCATAATGAGTTTATTCTTTTGATGTAAACCTTCACAGTAAAAGGAGAAAAATGCCTCCTGTGAAATATTATGGAGGTATATTTAGTGTCCAATGATTCTATCATCTTTGTGTGTTTTTCTCTCGGCTTGTTAGTATTTTTGTATTTGGGCTAAAATGGAGATTCTTTCTGCACATCCACTGGCTAACTTGTATCAGGTTTAGGCTATTTATTATTCATTAAATAAATACGATTATTTGAAATAGCATTGTCTCCGTTTGGTTGTATATGGAGAAATAGATATTCAGGTAAAAAAAAAACTTTAACATTTTTTTTATTACCAAATGATGACAAGGAACATCGTGCAATACCCCAGTCTGTATGGGAATAATATTAAGTATTGTCGATATTAGGCAAATTATAACATTAATTTCTCAGTTTACAGCTGTGTAATAGTTAACACTTATTTATAAACGTACAGTTAAATTAGTAAAGTCATGTGTTTTTGATGCAATTGTTTAATGTTATTTCTAACCTTCAACAAGATGCAGTCTGTGAGCGCTCACTTTAAACTGCATGGCCAAAGAGCTGGTGATTTAGGACGTTTTGCCCTTAAACGGAAAAATGTGCTCACACACAACTCCAGACTTTACTCTTATTATTACCTGATGCACCGTAGGAGAAACACTTCAGCCTGTTTCAGCAGGTTAAAGGTAAATTGTCTAACGTTAAACTAGTGAGTTGTAAGATATAAATGAATTGTAGCCAACAATGGATGAAAATGGTTAGGCCTACATCTATTTAATATGCATATATTGTCGGGTATTCAGTATCAAAGAGCAGACGATTAAACTCACAAATCAGTTTATATTATGACAGAAGTTTACCGATGAGTCATGCCAAACGCAAAGCTGTTTGATATACAAGATCCAGTTTACTGACAGTTTAATGTACCCTCCCACGGTTCAAGGGCTTCCTCACTGCAACGCTGCACTGGCTTCTACAGAGGCAGTGAAAATAACAGACGTACAACACGTAATTGAAAAAAAACCTTCCAATTGGTAGCGTACTTTTGTCATAAAACGGACGAATTAACAAAATAACTTAAAAAAGAAAACACGGACATTTATGTAAAAGAGCCTGTTAACACTGTACAGATGTAGAATGCCCCAAAGGTATTTTGAATGAAAGCCCCCTCCGACTGACAATGACCATAAAACAACGAGGAAAGGAGAGTTACTTTCAGGTCTCACAGTGGGACCATAGGAGACAGCGTAATTTCCGCTCAAAAGAACATAAACATTACAAAAGCACAGAGTGATTATTTTACATGGGGCGCTATGATTGCCTGAAACCGCTTCTGCGATGCTCAACTTCCAACAGCGCAAGTGAAGTTTGGGAGCTGCTCTGCGTATCCACGTGCCCGGCCCTGCTGTTTCCAAACTCCACCACATGCACCCTGTAGAAACACACAGCGTCACACGTCGCCTTCTCTGCATCTGGTTTTCATTGATGATACAGGATGCAGTCAAAAGAAAAAAGAAAGAAAGAAAAAAAAATACCGTAAAACGTCAGCGCTTTACAATTGATTTCGGTGTAACCCTGGTCTGGCCCTCTGCCTGCTGTTCGTATGCGTCCGACAGGGCGAGAGAAGTTAAAATCCATCTGTTCGCCTGTTTTTGTTGCGCCTTAGCCAAGTGAACAGTAAGCAGTCTTGGGTGCACGGAGCATAGGGACGGAGCAGCACCTCCTGTTCTCTTCGGGTGAAGGGGAACCATCTTCATGCAGTGACCAGAGAGGAAAAACCCGTCCTTAAGGATAATGATCTGCTTTTTCCTGTCCACGCTTTTCTTGTCAGTTGTTCCACAACTACAGGCATCGACCAACAACTCTGTGGTAGGTGTTTCCCTCCATCGGTTAATCTTTTTTGCGCATAATGTATAATAACATCATATTTTTTCTTTCAATAAATCTGCATGCAGAAGCACCTTTTACCATGCGTATTGAGTGTTTCTAAGTTGCTTGTCATTTTTAATTGGATGCATTCGTAATTATATAAATTTGTGGACTGTTTCCTCGGGTGAAAGGTTAATTGCCATACTGTACTGTAGCTGTATATTTGTTCTGTAATTTAAGAGCACGAAACGACATTATTTTACCGTGCGGTTTCATGTAATTAGCGTGACAAACATCCAGCTCTTTGCAGCTGTGATGCCACCAAATATCAGTGTTTTGTTGCGTTGTCCTTTGTTTCTGTGCATGACCCACGCGCCCCGGGGACGTTATCTTAATTGCAGGTTCAAACTGTTCTAATATTGCCACGTTTGTTTTGTTGTAATACTAGGTCTTTATCACGAGTCGAAGAGTTAAACACTCTGTTTTCTATTCTGAGCTTCAGTTCAGAGCTGTCAATTTGTGAGTATAGCGGTATATTGCTCTATTACAGTGAAATTCGTCTATATGAAACAAAGTTTAAGCAAGGCAAACCCAATACGAAGGAAACGGAAAGGCTGTCGTTCCTGTGTCTTACAGAATTCTTATTATTGGCTTGAAAGCCAGCACAGAAGACGAAAAGACTGCCAATGCAGTTAAATACAAATCTCTGTAGTAAAACTGAGGCGATCCTGTATATCTTTGTTTTCTCTGTGCTTTCAACACAGGGAGGATCTTACCTACAACATGGCCGCATTTTGTTGTGTTTTTGGTGAATACAGTGCCCCGTCTCTAAAACACCATTTACTTTTTCCCTATTTTGCAGGACACTGGCGAAAGAAACACCACGCTCGATCGCCAGGAGATCACGAGAGTTGAGATCCGCAATGCCAGCAGAAAAGCCCAGAGCGAAGCGGCGGCCGGCGCAGAGAAGTGCATGATGCCGTGTGAGCTGACCGCTAAGCTCATGAAGGAGGAGAAGCACTCTATGTGCAGTAGGCATTCACTGAACTGCATGCCAACATCTTAGTCACACACTGCCATGTTACCTGTGTAGGAAATGGACGCACCATCACACACTTCAAACTCACTGTCACACTCTCTTAAACTGACACACAATTACACACCCTGATATTACCTGGGTGAAACTAGTATACCATCACACACTTCAAACTCACTGTCTCACTCTTTCAAGCCAACACACAAGCATACTCTAATACTACCTGTACGAAGTGAACACACCATCACACTCTTAAACTCACTGTCACCCTCTTTCACACTTATTACAAATCAAAAAATTACACACCGTCACTACCTCTCTGTGAAAGACATGACTTGAAGGTTTTGAGTTTTGCTGTGCTTCAATCAGACCTGTAGCTTCAAGTAATTTCTTTCCTCCAGTCTCTCTCCCAGTGGGGGAAAGGTGTACCTGGGTGATAGATTAGATAGATGAGTTATTAAGGTGAGGCGTATTCATTCCTGTTTGAGGCACGCTTCATTAAACTTCCCCACTTACTCAGCTTCACTTTCCCCCATATTTCTTATTCAGCCCTCATTCAGTGGCAGGCACAGGGAACATGTGTTTTTCTCATCACCCTCCGAGAGGGCGAGCAGTCAGTCCAAAGCCTGGCCCTGCGCAGTACCTGTGTCTGTATCTTTTCCATATGAACTTGACAGAACTTATTTATTTTGTATTTTAAATCTTATGTGCAAGACAACGCTGACACATTCACATGTAGTTAGTCCTGGACTTAAACATTTAGAGTAACTGTTGTAATTGTGTGAGTTGATGTAGTATTAATGTAAGTAATAATTATAAATATTGGTATGCGTATCACTGCTAGTATTATGTGCATTTGTCATTATATCAGATAGAGGCTGTAATACAGAACATTGAAATCTGATGTCGAGGTTACCCTCCCCATACTTCCTATCAGAGAGGAAACAGAAAATCTGTGATCTGTGGCAAAGCAGCAGACTTTCTCTTCTAAGATTTTAAACACTTAGAAATCAGAATGTTGGCCGTAGCACAGGACCCTTGTGTTTTAGAACCCATTACTTCATATTGTCATCTGGGTGCATTGTGACATCATCCACTTCCTCTTTTTTTTTTAAACTTTGCTCAACAGCGCCCCCCTCTGTGTGCATAATAATGGTGCAGGTGTGTCTTTTGCAGGAAACCTGCAGCACTCCCTGGTCTCGTACACACGGAGCACCAGGAAGCTGATCAGAGATATGATGGATGAGCAGCAGAGATCCCTGGAGTTCCTCTCCTCTCAGGTGAAATGAAAACTGATTCCCAACAGGGATCAACCGGGGGCAGCTTAGGAACTGAAAATGCCAATAATGTTATATCAGTGTCATATCAGTCACGGAGGTTTTAATGAAGGAATAGAATTGTCAGGGAATTTCTTAAACTGACTAAATGTAACTGACACTGACCCTACTGGCCATACCGGTCAGAGTCCCTATGCCCTTTTCTCGCTACTTGTTCATTATTTCCTCTTAATTGTAAACCACAACTTTCTGTTGTTTGTTGTTGGATATTCAATGTTAGAATAGTAAATAGCACCATGTAGTTTTTATATAATACTGTGGCATAACATGAAAATTGGAGGGTGACAAAGTTACACAACAATTCAAGACATCATGCATCTTCTACACCAGTTACCAGCCACATCCCCTTACAGTCAGCATTTAGCTGTGAAAACCATCATGTTGGGTTTGTGTTAATGATCATTTCAGAATGTTTGAAATGTGTGTTTTGTGACGCATATAATTCAAATTAAATGAACGACTACACAATTCAAACACTTTTTTCCCCCTGAAATAGCAGAATTGTGAAATCATTTTCTTAGACTGCTCCTGCAGTGCTAAATTAATGCAGCTTTAATTTAAAATTCAAGTGACGTCCAAGACAAAGGACCCCTGTGCTCATCGGGAATGTTTACTCTAACTTTCCAGGAGTTTTCTGGGAAGCAAAAATTGTTGGCCGGGAGTATTATCCCTTTTTAGTCGGTGCCAAATTTGTGGTGTGTTTGGAAGCCCTGCTGCTGAATGTTCTGGAGCTGAGACCGCGTGCTTTTGTGTCCTCAAAGATCCGGGAGCTGATGAGCAAGGTGCAGTCGCTCAGCAACGAGGCCCTGAGTCGCAGCGCCGACGTGTTCTCTCTGAAGCCCGTGCCGTCACACGGTAAGGACAGACGCAACCCAAATTCGCCATAAAGGAGACAGCTCGTATTCCGCTATTTGAGGGCACTGTTTTTCTGCCAATGGTTGAAAAACTGGTACACGCACACTGTGATGAATTCTCCCAGTCAGGTTAAATAGTGTAAACAAAACTGTCAGACTGTTCAGGTCTTTATCAAGTACAGCTTTACATGTGAAAATGAATGTTGTTTGGGAGAAGTAAATACTTTGTATGGGTATCTCTTTTCAGTCTACTTTATATCCCCAGATCTAATGAAATTATTCTTATCTGTATCTGCAACACAAAGTCTCTCTTACAATGGGGACCTGGCCAAGAGGACAGCAGTAGATATTGAAAAACAATACATGGCATTATATTGCAATTAAAACATTACTGCATTAAAATACACTGCAACATGTCATTAGGTAGCTGATTCGTATGTAATCAGCCCATGTGGGCATGTTACCAACACATGACTATGCCAACAACACATTGTTAAACCCAGTTTTATTGAAAGTCCATATGCTGTGGATGCTGGCCTCTTAAGCAAATATGTTGAAGGAAAAGTACACAAAAAATGTCCCCAGTGCAGCATGCTTAACGAGCAGGTGGCAGAAAGTGTCCACAAACATATAAATCAAGTGCATGTTTCATAACGGGCAAAGTAAATAGACACGGCCCTCTCACGTGTTGTTAGCGCGCGCACATGGGCTAATTGCATTCACTGATGCCTTAATTTTACACAGTCAGCACACCTTGTTAAACGCACGTGAGCATGCAGGCTGGATTACATTATTACATGGCATAGCTCAGGGTCCACCAGACGGCAAACAGTCCCCAGTCAGAGGGTTTGTCCCTGCAGTGAGTGGAGCTGCAGGTTTGGGAGCTGTAGGAGGTGTACTGTGAAACAGCCCAGAAGGCCTCTGTGTTCAGCAGGAGGTAGATGCCATAAAGCAGGGGTTGGAGACCCT
>JAFBMS010000155.1:737500-755000 GCA_019788955.1 Albula glossodonta
TTTGTGAGTCACTGCAGATACATGTCCCACTGTAAACCTCCAGCTGACACTCATGCTCAAAGAGATTTATAGGGTTTAGATTTCTAAAAACTCTCCATTTATATAACCCAGTATTGACTGAAGCAACTCAGGTGAGGTACCTTGCACAAGGCAGTCGGCTTGCTGAGAACTGCACCTGCAAACCTTCAGTCAAATGCCGTCCCTCTATTGCCGCTGTAAAATGGAGTCCAAGTGTAAAGGCATGTTTCCACAGGGACCAATAACTGTAATGATTGGCTGTAAACCCTTCACTGGAGTCCATACCGCGGAATGACTTATTGATGTGCACAGCTGTCCGTCAGTATACATGCTCCTCCCACAAGCACAGAGCACAGCAGTGATTGGCTGGACATTGCTTCCCATGAGATTAAGGCTGGCCTCCATGCCCCTCAGGGCACATGTATGCTAGCCTGCACTCTCCTGAATTAAGAGAGCTGGCTGCAGTGAGAGGGGGGGTGCAGGTACTACTGGCAGCTCTAATATGATGTCATAATAGAGTGAGGGGTGAAAGGTTACAGTCTCTTGTACAATAAGAGGTGAGGAGTGAAGAGAGGAGTGGTCCCTAGTGTATTATAAGTAACAGCAACAACAAATACAATAGTAATAATGCACAACAGGAACTCTCTGTAGATTAGTAGCAGGGCCAGTCAAAAGCAAGGACATCTTTAAGCCTGTGAACAATGAAATGGAAAAATGGTGGGGAAAGATGAGAAATGTACTTTTTATTTCTTCAACATGATGGAGCCGTATAGGTGGTATAGCATAGCTCTTAAGCTTTGGCCGATACCCAAGACTCTCATCATCATGATGATCGTAATATAATAGTTTTTTAAAATGCTTTATTATTTATTGTATTGTTCATTAATTCATTACTTGTATTATTTGCAGATGCCAGAACAGCATACATAGTGTATAAATGTGTTATAAATGGTCTATGAATACAGCAGTGTAAGTTGTTAACACAACTTTTGGTCCCACCAGGTGATGCTTTCCGTGGGTTCTCCCAAGAGCAAAACCAGGACACGGCGCCGTTCAGCACGTCGGACGTGGACAACGACGGCTGCAGGCCGCTGTGCACGTTCGAGGGCCAGGCGGCGGAGAGCTGCAGCGCGAGGCAGAACAACACGGGCTGGTGGTTCAACAGCTGTGGTCTGTCTAACCTCAACGGCAGCCCGCTGGACACCGAACTCTCCCCCCAGCCCCACATCCGCTGGGACACCTGGACCAAGAGCGGCGTCGCCGTCAGCATCAAGGCCGTCACCATGAAGGTCAAAAGGATCTACACCCCCATCCACAATTAGACCCACAATGCAAAGCGAGGCAGCGCTTCTATTGTCAGGTGACAGAGTCGCAGAGCTCTTGATAATGTACAATTTGGCAAAACACGTCTCAGGTTGACATACAGTGAAGGACGCCATATTGAGAACAAAGGTCCAGGATCATAGGTGCTATGGTCTAAAATGGTCTTTTATTCATGAAATACATAAACTATAACCTGAACTAGAGTATGCATATTGACAGCATGAACTAATTCATAACATCAACAAATAGTTCGCCTTCTGAGGGTAGTGCCAGAAGGAAGTGAGCTTTTGATCTCTTAACCCTTTTTCTCTCTTTTCTCTGATCTGATTGGGGTTCTGGAGATCCCCAGACCCCCGGCAATGCGACAGGAAAGTGATACCAAGGAAATATAAGGGTTGAAATAATTTTGTATTTCTCAAATGAGAATTTCTAATTGGGTATGAAATCTTGCAATTTTCCAGTGTATTTCAATGGAAGGTCCGGCCTCAATATGGTTTCTTATCACTAGGTTTACTACACTCTGTAAAACCTCTGAGTCTGTTTGGTACAGCTGTGACTGGTTAAACAAGCCATGTAGTTCCCTGAGTGAAGCTTCAGTTTTATACGTCTTAATTAACAGAATGTGTACTGTATGTGCAGAATCTACTATCTGAATCACTTCCTTACCTCATCCAGGGGTAGAAAGTTTTGTTTTGAGAAGTGTTTACATCCATTTCACAGCTTAACACATTACAATCAATATGAATTTAGTCGTTTTAAATATCCACCAATAAATGCAAGGCAAGAGCAGTAAATAAACACTTTGTGCCTACTAAACTTAAATTTGAAACCTATCAAGAGCATCTTCACATCTTCGCAAGATCTTTGCAGTTGTCTAGGGACTTTTTTTTACTTTTTTTGTTTTGCTTTGCATAATAAAGTCTTTCACAGGGGTCTAACTGTCCTGTGTGGTGATGAGGGAAAGGAATGGTGTTTTATGGGAGGAGCTAAAGAGCTAGGAATGGTGATTGGTTGAAAGAGCTTGAGAGTCATGAGTGACAGTTTATGGCTGAGGTCTTGAGAAACTGTTGAAACCATCTGAATTTTACTGCTGTCTATGGGGTTAAAATAATTCCAAATGAAGTGTTTTGACTCAGGTCTGAGTGTTGCATGGCTTGGAAGCCTTCATACAATTTAGAAAAACACTAAGAGGCCAGTTTTGTGAACCGGAGTGTCCCAAACGTCCGTTGGCCTGAAAAGAATCCAGATGAAATCCAGATGGTCTTATTGCAGTCTGGAGCTCAAGGGCTCTGTAGCACAGAGGCTAAAGTGTTTTAAACTGTTATTTCATCCCACTTCTCAGCCTGCTACCTTCCCTGCTTTGGCTCCTCCTCCTCTTTACATCTGGCTTCTACCACACAGTTTCTGGCCAATCACAGCTGCCAGCAGCCCCTGCCCATTCAGTATGACCTCATACCATCCTGCATCCCGATTGGCTCTGCTGTACAGAGGTAGTGATTGATGAGTTTGGGTCAGTTCCTTATTCTGAAGTTGCACACTATGCATTTGTTTTCCCTTTCTTTGCCTTGCACTATTTTGCACCTTTTTTTAGATTGTATTTCAAAGTACCATTAACATTTTAAGCACAACATTGAAGTACGTAGCATACTTATAATAACAATTATACCATTATTGCATCTACTGCATGCTTTTAAACCCAAGTGCTTTCGAGAGAAGTGATGATATTAAGAAAAAGAGGAAAAGGCCTAGCTAATCTAATAAAGCCATCTAAAAACAGAATGTTGAATGACAGTCAACAGTGCTAGATATACCGTGAGTAAGGGCATTGAAGAGAATGATGACAAAGAGTAGATGTAGATGTAGAGTTAAGCGAAAGACTGCTGGTGTACCGGGCTTCTTTTGAGGCTCAAAAGTAAGGAAGCAAAAGGCTTAATTCAGCGCGAGGTGCAGGCTCAACCGCCCAGCTGTTTTAAAAACCCTGACGTGGCAGGGAAAGAGAAAGAGCTCAAAGCCCCGAGCATATGGGAGTGTTTAGGGAAGTCCTGCGACTCCGCTTCCCACAGACATTTCCACTCAGAGGGAGCATCCACTTAATGATCCCTCCAGTTTGGCGTGGGGCGAGGAGCTCACATTACGGACCGGTAATGATGTTTGAAAGCACACCCTTTCAAACCTGAGTGGACAGCAGTGGGGAAAGTTTAGTGAAAACTATGAATAATCACTCATTGATTTCTTTTATCCATGCAAAACAGATGTTGAAGAAATATCATCAAAACTGTCCAGATCAGAAATAATCCAGAAATCCTGTGGTTACCGAGACAAATTCCTTGTTTAGTTCCTGTTAAACTTGGAGAACCCGTGGGGACTCCGGGCAGCTCATTGCCAGCTATGGCCAGAGATCCACACTGGCCCGACCTCATTGGCCATGTTGGGTGCCTGTGGCGGCATGGACTGAGGGTACGCTGACTGCGTCATCCTCCGACGTCATAGGCAGTGTGCGATTCGTGGTGCGGCTGCAGCATGAATAGAAGTGAGAGCGTCATCGCGTGAATTGGAGGAGTCATGTGTTCCAACATTATTACCAGGTTGGGACATTTCATGGACCAGAATTCCTTGCAACACCTTTGCATTTTCATCCAACTCTCAAGTAATACAGGAACCATGAACATCAATAACAGCTAAATTTTGTATAGAAACAATTATTATCCCATTATTTCCTTTCTGTGCTGCTATGGCAACTCCAGGTCCTGGTACTCTTATTGTGACTATTTAAGGTTTGAGAATTACTATGACCTTGTTTTTAAGAAAAAATTTGGATAAATCACATCCGTGCACCTGGAAAGAGAGGCTACGCAAGGGTGCAAAAATTCAGCTTGAGTGAAACCTTTTAAATATGTAGCAAACTAATATAAGCAAGTGGGTATTTTCTAAAATGAAGCACTAGAATTGCTTTATCGGGGCATGAAGGAGCACACGTACCATTCGATGTTTGAGAAACTGCAGTACTTAAAATTATCCAGCAGCTGGTGCTGTCACATAAAAATGGCTTTTAGAAAAGGGCTGCGAAACTCTCGTTATCTGTATCTGTCTCCTAACCCTGTATGAGCGCAGGCAAACTTTATGCGCATCAGACAGGAAATGCAACACTACGACTCTGAATTGTATAAATGGAAGAAAATCAACCTGATGCACGCAGAGACTGTATTGAAGAGCTTCCTGGTTCACTGCTATTGACTTAATGCAGATATCACAGTGATTTCAGACACACTCTGGCATGTACTTTTTATTTTCCGTCAAATTCTGCTCTTAATCACTTAAGCCAAATCATTTATTTCTTACTACTGACTAAATAACTACATTCTTTGAATAGCTCCAAACAGCTGAGGATTGTGTTCCTGTCCCTGTGTGAACCTTTTACTACTGTAGGTCTACCAGTGAACTTGCGTAGGCGTATGCAGCCATACAGCTAATTATCTTATTGGCGGCACCAAAAACCAGCATGTACCCGGGCCCTGCAGGAGCCGCGTTGCCCTCTGTGCTGTAAGACATAAGCATAATTATGTATTTGTATGACCTTTACCGTGGTCTAATGTACAAGCGAACCCACGTCCGCTGCTAATTAGCTAATTGGTAATTTGTAGCAGGGTACATACTTGTCCTCTGGTAGACTGTCCTTAAATGGCATGATTTTGTTATTATACATTCTTAAACTGTTGCGCGGTTTAAATATGACAGTGGGCAGAGGAAAAATTGGGTTTCCGTGTCGTAGAGCAGCGCGCCAGACTAACAGCTGCATGGAGGACCAGCTGATTCAACATCTTTAACCAGAGGCGTATTTCATCTTTAGGCTGAGTTTCCAGCTTCTCCCCGTGCCCCCCACCCCTGCCCAGGTACCACCCACGCGCACCCCCCCCCCTCCCCATTCACCCACGCCACCACTGAACTTACTAGATTTAGATCGTTGACGGAACCACACAATGTACACTATCTCTATCACAGCAGAATGGCTGAGTTTCAAATACATTAGCTAGAGGGACGTTAAAATACTTTAAAATATTAAATTTCCAGTAAACTTTAGTTTGCATTAATCACACAATATGGCTTTCAGGGCGATCCATCTGTTTTCCAGCGACCCGCTACCTGCTTGGCGAGCGGTTTCATTTCGTTCTCTCTCTTCTTTATATCAAAATTTGATTATCTCACATTGTATTCTCAAGCAATACTACAAAGGAACACCCCTTTATCAAATTTTAATGGTATTGTTAATCAATGGGAAGTGATTTGTTTCTGTTTAATTGTCACTTTTTTCCATATTAAAGAGCTTTTTATCGATAAGGTGTAAATTTCATACTGCGTTTGGATCAGCCAATCGCGTCGCAGCTTTGAGTTGAGTAACATTGCTACAGTCCTAATAAAATCGCCTGAATTGATTTAGCGTTTGCGCACAATGCTTCTGTGTATTATCGGTCTGTTCACCCCCTTACTGTGAATGCGCAGCTCGGCCATGCGTAAAAAACGAGTGGAGATAATGAATGAGTAATCTCTCCCTAATGTACTGTACTAACGAGCTCCACGAACAGAAGGTTCGAGTTCCACAGCGAGTTCCTGTTATAGAAGATAAATATGACCGGGATGAGACGGAACGTGTGGGCAGATAATCTGTTTCCCTAAAGGCTGGTCTGGTCTGCTTTTTAGTCAACCATTGCTGGGCTTTTCACACGGTAATGAAACAAAGACAAAAAAAAAAAAAAAAAGTGCGAGGAGACTGAAAACATCCATTTCATTCGTGGTTTGTTGTTTATTAGAATTTTTTGTTGGTCTCAGTGGATTTTGAAAACCAAAGTAAAAAAATATAAGATTGGTATTAAATAATAATTAAATGGAACAATCTAAAAACCAATAATATAAAGTATAATTAAAACAATATTACAGAATTGTTTTTAAATAAACTGTGCAATCTGGAAAAAGCAGTCATTTGTGTAATTGCTCATACATTGTGGTGTTTCAAAATACTCCACTACATCTCCCATTTCCACAGGGCTGTGCTCGTTGTATGCTGAAATGTTTAAATACCCAACAGCCAGGTTTGTTCCAACAGATATTTTATGTGTTTTTATATAACAGTTTTTCTTCCTCAGACAGAAGATGTTTCCTCTCCTGGGTGACCAGTTGTCTCTGAGCTAGCTCTCTCGTTCTGGGGACGGTGGTGTTCTGTTTGTGGCCGTCCTCGGCCTTCGCTTGAGGACGTGCTGTGGACACAGCAGGCGTAATGATCGGCTGGAAATGCGGAACAGTTCAGCGAATGCTAAGAGGGAACAGCCAGCATATCCCAGCTGAACAGCCTATAGGGCATGTATTCATGAAGCATGACAGAGCAGGGAGAAGGATCTGGAGAGGGATCAGCTCTGCTTTTTAGCTGATCCTTCCTGCTCTTCTGCTGTTCAGATACACATTGTAAGATCCACACATTTTTGTGAAGCAAGTAAGAGTTAGTTTGCTGATTTTGGATCAGGTGTCCTCAGATCAAGGTCTCACTCATAAAGTGTCAAAGCACTGATCTGGGATCAGGTTCCCCCTTCCCATATCCTAACCATTTCTATCATGAGATTAAAGACATGCCTGATCCCAGATCAGCACTCCTGCCTTTATGTGTCATGAACACAGGGCCTGACCTCTTACTGGCAGTCTGGATAGTACTGTATTTGTCTGAACAGCAGACCCTACTACGTGCTCGCCATTTGCATTCTGCTGTGTTTATGTTCTGGGGAGAGAATATGTCCTGTTTTGCGAGGAGACTAAACAGACCATCTTGAGAGAAGCAGAGCGTTTTGGCAGCGGGGTCAAACCCCCCCTCCCCAGGGACGGCGACACTGGATATGAAGCAGGGGTGGATTCGGGACAGCTCTCTGCCAACATGTTACAACTTACACATACACAAACATGGCGGGTGCATTTATTTATTTATTTCATCCTCTTATTATTTTCCCCTTCTTCCCCAACCTGACCCGATCTGCCTCGTCTCAGTGACAGGTTCCACACAGACTCAGGAGGATGTGGCTAACCTCCCAACTTCCTCCACTGCGGACATCTCTCCAATTACAGATTGCCCACATCGCCAGAGGCACTAAATTCAACATACTGATATCTTTGGTGCACATACTCACTGACACCTGGCTCAAGGTGAGCTGTACTGTATATGAACACAGAAAAAATACTTTAGGTTGCATTCAATCGATACAGCCTTGACTTCACAACATGCCTTTACTTTAGTATTTCTATTTGACTGTAGCCTGACTGTAGACTTGCCTTTTAGCACGTGTCCCTTTTGCTCTAAAATGGACGCACATCGCACATGCCCATAAGATGCACAGACCCTGATTGGACTGAAATGTATTTGTCTCTCAAGAATTAAGCTTTGTTTGATTGGGGTCCCGGCCATCACTGCTCCAGAAAGGCACTTTTAGAGACAGACAGAGATCGGATTATCTTTACATTAGAAGTGTTACTCACACATCGGTCACACAATCTATGATAATGTTTGATTAGTCACAGCACGATGAAACATTGAAAGTACTCAGAATATATGTTATGTTCATGGAGAAAACTCCAAAGGTTATATGACATTTTTTATGATTCTGATATGGTCATTCACACCCATAATCTCTCTTTCTTTCTCCCTTTCACGCACACTAAAACACACATACAGAAGCTGACACATTCATTTATTGCACTGACAGCTGGCGATATAGTCCTTCCTTACAACGAATGTGGTTGAAATTCATAGCAACTTGACGAGTGTGTGTTTAGCATAAGGCCATCTGTTGTGGGACTGTTTTTTTTTCTCCCAAAGTAAGAAATACTGTGTTCTACTATACGGCACTGAGGCTAGACTACACATATAGCTAGTCCCAGAACATGCTAAAAGACTGAAAATAGATTTTACATCACGATCAGTCAAAATCAGAATAAAAACTTGAGTGAGTTTTGATAGACATAGCTGTACTTTGTGTATCAGTGTAGATAAGAGCATGTACTCCATGTAAATCTTCCTACTTCAACAATATATTATATATTATATATTATATTATAGCTTGTCATTTTGTAATTTTGGAAAATATAAGATAAGAAATGCACTGAAGACAGTGCGCATTTGGCAAGACCGGGTATGCATGTTTATAAAATACATTTATTTACATTTACTGTAGCATTCTATACAGAATGTTTATATAATAAATAATATGTATCCCATTCATGTATGATATATGATATGTATGGTCTACTAGGCATATTGTTTCACGGTGTGTTATCGTGTATTTATAATTCATAGCTAAGTCATAAATTCACTGTATGAAATTCATGCCCGAGGCCTTGAAAAACATGCAGATCAAAGATGAACTTCACTGAGGCAAAGGCAGAAAGGTTACTGTAAAAAATCTTTGAAGTCTACAGTTCTACATCTTACATTTTTGTCATTCAGCAGATACTTTCAATCAAAATAACTTATAAAAACTTATAAAAACAACAATAAGTGCAATAATTGTGTAATGCAGCGGCATGAAGCCATGGAACAGATCAGAAGAACTCATCAGTCTGAAGATAAAAACAGACATGAATGAGTTACAGTGATTTTTACAGGCTTGTGAGTGCCTGTGGAGAAAAAGGGGTTAAACGTTTTTTCCAAGATGCACATAGAGATGAAGGGTGTGGGGCTTGGCATATGGGGGGAGAGGATTCAGCTGAAGGTGGGGGGGTCATTCTGCCACCGAGGAGCCAGAATGGAGACTGGGCATGACTGTACAGCACGGCCACCTGGTGCACAAAACGAGCACCAAGCCTTTCACCCTCAAAAAATGCAAAGAAAAGCAACACTGTGGACCAGATCTCAGTAATCATATTCTATCACCGGTCTTTGTTGCTGTGGTTGCACCATGACCGCACATTTTTGACGAGGCGACCTCATGTGAAGTATTTTTAGCTCGTCTCATTCAGCTTGCTGGGACATAGAACAAGGTAATGGATAACAATGACCCTAAGCAGAAAGGCGGTCACTGAATCCTCATAGAAAAGACATGCAGTGAGTCATTTTCCAATTTACTGCCGGAAACAGTCACTAATGAATGATAATCCATTTGGTTTTGCTCTTTGGGGAAATTCTGCAATAAGTGTGAAAAATGCATGTTGCATCCTCCTTTTTCCTGTAATTATTAATTTATGAGTGAGGGTTAGAAAGAAGGGAAAGAGGGATGGGTATGTGAACAGACCAGGGATCAGACCATAGGCCGTTCCACAATGCAGTGACATTACCACTTCGCTACGAGACCAGCACCATTGTATCTCCTCAAGACCGCAATGCTCCTCTACCTCCATTAATCCTAGAGCGTGTGACTGTGATGGCTGCTTCACTATACCTGCCTATACCAGCATTTTGCCAGCATTCGTTGGGTTGATTCATGTGGGCTTACCCTACTTCTGACACCGATGCAGCCAAGTCGAGGTCCTGTAACTAATCTTTCTGTCAGCATCCATGTCGTCTTTAATAGTACAGATCTGATTCCAAGTTTACTGAATTCTAGTGATGGCATTGTATCCATCCATTTTGTATTCTGTCAGTAATTGACATGTCTTAATCTGTACAATGTACTCACATTACTGCATCACCAAAAAACCCTTTCTATGACATAATGCTGAGTTATGTGCAAGGACATACAGTATAGTTCACTAGAATACCACATTGATATTTTTGCTTTCCTTCAGCATGTTTTACTTTCTTTTCCCATGGCAGTGGAGACTCAAACCTAATCTAACTAATCTGTCTGTCCGTGCACTTTTTTCCCTTATAAGCTAAAAAGGATCTGTCTCCTTTAGCAGGGTTAAGATAGCATCAGCGAGTGAGAGCTGTTTGGAAATGAGAGATTTCAAGTAGCGGTAGCCCGATTTGGAGTCCTTAAAAGGCATATTTGGCTCCAAGTCACTCACATTGTCTCAGTTATTGTTATGGAATTCAGTTTGCTGGGTGTGCTGCGTTTCTGTCCGTAATATCCCAAAAAAATCCCTTTACATGGTCTTGATGTGAAAAAAGACATGTTAGTGAGAACACATGGAGCTGTTTTTTTCAAGGACATTTATACGTTGTTCCACAGTTATCCCTCTAACTTAATTTGCCGTGGAAGAAAGCTGCACCCTTGAGAAATATAAACAGAAAAGGCCGATGCATCAGTCTTATTTATTGAGGTTTCCCCTCTTGGAGTTTGCAGTCTGTTTACTCAGACATTGAGGGTAGAATCTGAGTTCATGTTCGAGCTCATTGACATTGATGCCGTAACACGTTAAGCCAGAGGCTACGGAAGCTCGCATCTATGAGGCCAAAGGATGTGAAGCGTTTATTCCAACCCAGTATACAATATATCCACAACAATGAAATATATATATATATATGTAAAATATATACACACACACACACACACACACACACACACACCCACACACACACACACACACACACACACACACACACACACACACACTCACACACACACACACACACACACACACACACACACACACACACACACACACACACACACACACTCACACACACACACACGCACACACACGCACACACCTGGAATAATGCTACTGATGAGCTTTTGAATAATTGAATCAGGTACTGGGTTGGCACACACCCCATGGTTCTCCTGTCCTCTGGATTATGTAGAAATAGGCAGAACCTGGTGGCTTAAAACATTCAACAGCAGTACGTGCCCCATGGCAGGCAGCTCTGCAGCTCTGCGGCTCTGTGGGGTGGGGAGCGGGCGGTTTGTCGGGTTTTGGCACGATGGCAAGGCTGCGAGAAGCCCACAGGAACACCAGCGCCGGGCAATACTGAAAGGCCCAAAACCGAAGGCCACCAGATTCACATCCCTCCCCAGCCCCCGGAAGTGGGATAAAAATAATTTGGGAGCAGCTGCAATGGTCATCATTTGGGGGGGGGGAGGTGGGGGGAGGAAAACAAACATGACGGATGACCCCAGACAGTGGCTTCCCATGACCCCCTCCCTGGCATACCTCAAACCCCCCCCCCCCCCCCCCCCCCCAGGGTCAGGAGTCTGGATCTGTACCAGTCACTGTCAGGCCCCAGCCGTGAAGAAGATCCCCCCAGCCAAACTCTCAGCGACACCCCGCCAGAGGATGATCCAACATGGGAACCGTTATGATAATTTCATGAGCTCTGTTTGTGCAAAGATTCTCATGCCGGCGTTCAAATGCATGTACAGAAAACAATAATACGATAATGAAAGGTGGCAATAATGAAGACTGAGAATGATGTGTTTTTAATAACAAAATCAAATCAGTCATGCCATAAGAGTGTCAAGAAACAACAGTGTGAAAATTAGAGGTAACAATGATCGTTTTTAACTTTCTTTTTCAATCATTTTTTAAATTGGCGTTCTTGAAGTGGAAACATTCTGTTAAGCTCTAAGAGTCATGCAGAGTATCACACAATTTCGCAACCCAAGAACCAACGGTTTATGTTCTTCTGGTGGTTTATGGTTTATGGACCTTGGTTATATTCTTCTATTTATGGAATTTGAACACTCTGCAATTACTTATACAGAATATTATGCCACAGCACTTGATGATTAATAAACATAATTCAAACAAACAAACAAATTCGCGGTTTGCTGTTTTTCCCCTGCAGTGTTGTTGGCAGACCTCCTGCGCATAAACACGGATGACATCACACTCAATGCAGGAAGTCACACACGATCTCACATAAGAGCCATGGTCCCGGTGGCATTTGTGGTTTATGGATGAATGGGGGCAGCCCTCATCCGAGACAATACGAGAAAACTACAATTGAATCGCGCATGCCCGAATGAACTGAATTAACGGGATTTACGTCTCCGCCCACAACTGACTATATACTCACAATGTGCCAGGCGGATTTCAGAAGTCAAGCGTGACCATACCTTAACACATGGAGACACTGCCGCGCACAGTTTCTCGGGCGCTACGGCCCTGGTGTTCTGTGGTTTATGAACTGCGGGATGAGAGTCATTGCCACTGTGTGACTTGATGTGACAAACCGTGCATCACCTCGTCAGACTCACTATCGAGAAAGAGGAGGGAGGACCTGCTTCTCTCAGAAAAATGCTTAGCTCAGCTCTATCGCCATGCAAGGGATCCCAGAATATTTTTCCAAGTTTTCCCCTCCCTAGTTATCTCAATTCGTGATTTTTTTTTCTCATTTACTTTTGTTAATGTCTAATATAAACTAGTGATGGTAAAAAAAAAAAAAAAAAAAAAAAAAACTCCTCTGTCCAGCGCAGTACACCATGAATTTGGCTAAAAAAATTAGCCTGCTAACTTTTCTCAACATGCTTAAGTGCGGCTTTAGTGCGCTGACAGAGAGCCATTGCCCGTTACTATGTATTTAAAGCACATTAGACTGCTTAATAGTTAAATACTTCATAGATTCACAGTCTGAAGAGCAGAATTTTCTTCTTAATACTTAACACTCAGAGTTAACCAGATACCCAGGAAACCTGCCTCATGGTACACCACCTTAAAACTCACTCCACGATTGGCCTATAAAACTTACTGCTGCGCCATCCTGGACTTTCAGGAAAAACATAAACCTCGTCCCTGATCATATGTGAATTAAGAATGTGTAGCCATCACTGGGTAGTCTTACAGTTTCTCACTATTCCCTTCTGTGGCCCTGGATTAATATACTTATTTCATTTTTGTGATGGTGACAGAGGAGAAGGAGATCAGTAAGTTGCTAAATTCAAGTAACTGATATGATGCACATTATATTCCTTGCCCAAAGCTAATACCCAACCCCCGCTTTATTTTATATGGAGATTTTCACAGATATAAAAAGCATTAAAGATAAAGGCGGCATTTCATTTTCTCCAACAAATATTGAATAAAATAGAAATTGGAACCTATCTAACGTCCGTTACATTCTTGCTACACCGTCTGTGTCGACTAAAACACTGAGCATGGTTTTTAGAATCTGTCACATGAAACGCGCTCAGCTCTGCCACCACACAAACTGCTTAACTAACCGCCATGTCATGACGCACCTCCAGGCAGTTAGTCAGGGCGGATGCTCTATGTCAAGAGCACATGTGCGGAGCCCTATCCAGCCACACTTCTCAGAAGAGCGCCGCTCCTTCATACGCTTGTTTATCACACCGTGTCTTTTTTAATCTCTGGCTACCATGTCGTTTCCAGGTCACTCTGACACGGGGCAAAGAGGTTACATTCACGTCTATTTTCATCCATAAAAGTTAATGGTCAATGCTGCGGGGCTGCAAATTCCCAGAACTCCATGTTCAAACAGAGAAAAGGGCTGACGTGAGCTGGTGCAGTGGAAGTCAGAAATCCACAGCTCATTTTGTTGTATAAACCAGTATAATTTTATATGAATTTATGCAGATGTAGATGCATTTAAGTAAACATACTCTAAGTCGAGCAAAACTAGAAAGATCATAGGGAGATGTGGGCCAGTATTCATTAACTGCTGCTGCCAGCTGTTATTGAAAACAACAACAACAACAAAAAAACAAGAAAAAGGTACTTAAAAAAGAACAAATGTGGGAGTGGAACGGTAAATGCCCACGCACTATTTCATGCTCCCAAATGTGTTTAATGCAAAATAAATAAATAAATAAATAAATAAAAAGAAAAAACCTTTCTTCTTCGTCTGGACCAAATACTCCTAAGACACTCCTACGCCAAGTCTTTGTATCTGGCACTTAAGAACTTCCACTGGATGTTTTTATGTATGTGCATAAAAAAATGAACATGAAAAACTCAATACAAAAATCGTTCTGACAAGTAGTAGAAAGAAAGAAATAGTCCATATCGAGCTACTGCTCAGAACAGCCAAGATGGCTGACTGCCCATCCTGCAACCATTGATGTCCAGCAAACTCCCAGAATCCCTTGAGAATTCTGGCTGGGGGGGGGGCTTGCATGTTGGACGTCTTCGGGGCAGGTCTGACTGTTGCGAGGCTGCCTCCCACTGGTCACGTCACATCTCGTGTATGTGTGTGTGTGTGTGTGTGTGTGTGTGTTGGGGATGGGGGGGGGGGTATGGGCTTGGAGAGAGAGCTGCTGCAGCTGGTTCCCACACAGGACCGCCTTGGGGGGAGGGGGTGGGGTGGTCACCAGGGACACACAGGAAGCTAAGACCCCCAACGGAGGAATTCCAGGTCTGCATTCTGTCACTGGGCCCGGATCGGCCTGTCTCAAACCAGTCCCATAGGGATCTTGAGACACACAGAGGAGACACTCACAGTGCTGGTCTTGGTCACGCAAGAACACAAGCCCAAGGCCCACTTACACAGCATCTCCTGCTTATCACTACAGAATTCCGGCCGAACTGCAAATAATGGTCATGAAATGGAAGCAGAGAGCAATGACGAAGGAGTACAGAGAACCAGATGGAAAAAGTAACACCATCAGTAATTTTAAAACCAAGATGGCTGCTTTTCCTTTTTCACATATGCAAGAATTTACATCACCAGACATGAGAAACAGTTTTAGGAGGAAATTAACTATCACAGGTCAGGAAAAACTCATACTTGTATCATTATGAGATGCCATTTTGAAACTACAGTACGTGATATGTAGCTGACAAATGTCAGGATGATGTGAAGTGAACTCTTACTTGGTCGTGGTGCACTGTCATTGAGAGTGATGAAGGATTCTGGGACAAACTGGCCGGGGATGTTGAGCCACTTGTTGTGGTGGAGAAGCCCAGGCTGAAACCACACTGGGACCACTCTGGGCATGCTTCCTGGACAGCCGTCAGCCGGAGAGGAGACGTCTCCTGTCCGATCGATCGGACACGCTACGCTGGCGCTGTGAGCCACACGGAACACGCGCCTCGCTCTGGCACTCTGTAGAACCAGAAGTTTATTTTCACACACATTTCGGCACGCAATTTACTGAAAATGAACTCCAGAAACTTGCAGTTGATCATGGCTGACAGCCTCACATGGTTTTGCATTGCAGACTCATTGCTGGTCTTTGGGATGTAATGCAAGAGGGAAGCAAAAAGTAAGAGTGCACTGTCTTTCTCTCCCTCCTCCAATTGCATTCCAGTACTTGTAAAATGTATCCTCCTGTCCAACTAATTGGTCTTCTATCTCCTTCCCCATTTTGGGACACTCCCTTGAAGTAGTAGCAGGAATTTAGGAACAGGTAATTAATGCTCAAAGGCAATCAGTGTGTTATGCTTTAAACAGCTCCAGTTTCTCTACGGGAGCGAATATAATAGACTCTCCAGTTGTTGCTTTAAGAAGCCTGACTGATTTTACAACAGCTTTGTCCATTTGGGCTTTGTACAACATAATTAAGCAAGGATTTTCCCTTTTCACTTTGTTTATTGGATTACCTCATATTATGGATTATAGTTTGTGCTTTGTATTTTGTGACTTGTTTTTCTTTGTGACATTTAAAGATTTTTTGTTTCTGGAAATTACAATTAATTACGTACTAATCATAGATTATTGATTAGGGTGGGTAACTTGTGACTTTTTCATTGTATCAGTTTGATTGCATGTTTTAATTTCATGTGAATAAATTAATTGAGAGTTATCCTACTTGTCTCTGTTCAATTACTGTAACTTCAAGTGTTACCCTGGTCATGCAGCTAAGATTCTATATATGGGGATAAAATTCTTACTCTTTAAATTACAGCCTTCATATTCACCAGACCTCAACATAAAAAAATTCCCTTTATCCTGACAAGCAAAACACAGCATTTCAGCATGGCGCTGTTTATCTTATGAAAAATTAATTTCTTATCTCCATTCATCTGGTTTGTCAAAGCTTGCTTCAGCAAAGGCATGATCACACTGACCCCGTGGCCAGTTCCAGCGTTTTACTCTGTGAAACATGCTGCCTAGATAGCAAAGAAACACAAACCGTGCTAGCCTTGGACAAAATGGACAAAAATGGAGAAACTTTCCTCAGTGCACAACATATCCATAAATGAATGTTTTACTTGAATATAAACAATAGAAATGACATAGTACTATTCAGTCTGTAGAATTATCATGGTGGTATCTGCTACTGTAGCCTGTAGCCAGTAATGCATTTGTTTTAGCAAAGCAGCAGCAAACCGTTCTAAAACCATGATACCATGAATATATTGCAGCACTAAACCAAAATGAAACTGCGTAGAGATAATAGAGGCCATCTCAAAGGGCAGCTGCCATGTATAGTTCTGATTGGGCCCATTTGGTTTTCGCCCCCTCATTGGCTGTTTCCCCCCACTTACAGAACCAGAATGCCTCATCGGACCCTGGTGCAGGTGGGGGCCTAGATCTGTGCTGTCTGTTCTTATTTGACTGTGGTTGCATCGCTTTTCTCGAATTTATCAAGCACCTAAACAGTAAACATCACACATAGAATCACACACATACACAGTAACAAGAAACAGGCCCTTTGGCCCAGCCTGGCTCTCGATTTAACCTTCCATCTCCAGAAAATCCAGCAGTGCATCAAGCTGAGGCCTAAACACTAAAACGATCTCTATCTACTCTGCCTGACTTTTTAAACTGTTCCGCTTTCTCAAAATAAGGTCATGGACATGAATCTGTGAGTCTTTAAACCATAACAGAACTATCTGCTGAGAACATTTTGACTGATTTTTTTGTGTTTCTGTATTACCTGTGCTAAAACCGAAAACTAGCTTGAGTTATCAGCTGCATTGGGGTTGAATTTTAGGCCTACAGGATGTAGTTCAGAGTTCTCACATGGAAACACTTGTATGGCACATGGTGTGTATCAAAAAAATACAGGTATGACATTGTTTGTGTCCCTGGGGGTTAGTTGATTGATTGATTTAATTTTGTTGATAATTTGAATTTTTAAAAAAAAAAAATATGCAACAGACTGCTCCAACTGGAGACAACCACATACCTACTTTAAAAACTTCAAAGGAGAATACAATAAGGCTGGGAAGCTTATTTCCATTGTGGTCCTTACATGGAGCATTAAACTCTTTCTCTTAGTTACACAATTTATGACTGTGGTCACACATTGCAGAAAAGGAAAAATGACACACTGACAATTTGGACAATGTGGACATTAAAAACACATGCAACTCAAGCTATGTGATGTAAACCGATAAGGAG
>JAFBMS010000155.1:757500-821181 GCA_019788955.1 Albula glossodonta
ACTACCTGACTTTTTAAGTCCGACTGGAGATGGAGAGCAAATGTATACCTTAAACTCGGCAGGTGTTCAGTGTTTTTGAGGGTCAGCCATGCAGAGAAATGGTTTCATTTTGAGATTGCTTGATCACGAAGCAGAAGCATGCTTACCAGACAGCCACTTGCTTTCCACTGAGCTTTCCTGACACCAGACCCCGGTCTCTCTCTGTGCACAATATTCTTCCACACCCCCCGCTGAGTGACATCACACCCCCGCTGAGTGACATCACACCCCCCGCTGAGTGACATCACACCTCCCTCTCTGTCTCTCGCTGATGTGCGGTGAAGGTGCTGGCGCATAATGGCTGCCATACGCCACCCTGGTGGCCAGGTGGGTGCGGGTTATCGGCGGGGGAGGTTTGGGGGTCATTGTCATTGTCATCATCTTCATCATCATCCTCCCACCCAGTTACATGTCTGTGGTGACAGACGCAATCCAAATAATGTTCCAGTCAGTGCGTTCTGTTTAGTTTATTTGCGGATAATCCCAAACACCAGCACTCTGTAAAAGTGATCAGGACAGTAAAAATGTGCTTGTCAGTGTGCTCTAAACGCCACTGAACAACAGCAAACATGTGGCACAGAACCATTTTCCCCACAGCCTAGTAAAAATAAATATCATGTCTATTTTTATATTTGAAATATAATATTAGAAATATAAATATTGCTTTAATATTTTTAGATCTTGTATTTACCACCTGTTTAAAAGGGTAATTTTGTTCGTTTGTTGATTTAAAGATTCCATGTAACATTACCAAAGAAAAGCAGTTGATACAGAGCAGTCCAGTCTGTGATTTTGTACCGTACTGACTCAGACCACGCATCGCACTCATGCAAATCCCAGAATGCATTGCTCCTGCTAACCACCTCTCACTTCCCTGGGTTTTCGCTTATTATATTTGCATATCTTTTTTTTGTTACCATAAAAATACCCTTAATCACTGGCATGCATAAATTCATAATGCAGCCTAGTTAATCTTCATATAGTCTACACTTTTTTTTACTGTGGTTTGGAT
This sequence comes from Albula glossodonta, assembly GCA_019788955.1. Taxonomy (NCBI): domain Eukaryota; kingdom Metazoa; phylum Chordata; class Actinopteri; order Albuliformes; family Albulidae; genus Albula; species Albula glossodonta. Next base: position 758,552 of record JAFBMS010000155.1, read on the forward strand.
CACACTGTGTGGGATTTAAATTCACATCCATTGAGATGTAGCATTATGCTAGCTGACAAGAAGGGTAGCACCACCAGCCTGGCAGGGCAATGGAGAAATGGAAGGCTGGTCTTCACTTACACTTCATAATCTCCACATCATTTAACATTAAACTGCAGCCGTATATTAAATGCATTAAAAAAGTGAATTATTACTGTGAGTTGTAAATCCAGCGTACAGCAATCATGACGTGTCAGAGACAGGCTCTCTCATATACTAATACCAGTCAATGAGAAACTGAGGAGTGAAAATCAAAAAGAGGCATGTATTCCCAGAATGTTAATCCTCCATGCCTATACTAAGCTGCACTAATGATTTGATTGAATTATGAATTTTCATTGATATTACATTTGTCTTGCAGCCATCCCAAATTGCAGCTGTATTTACATATTTTTTTTGAGAATTATACACCAGAATTTCATATGGATTGTGCTTGAATTATTCATGTTTTCTGTTTGCATTTAATGTCAAACAAAATAGGGCTCCACAAATTAACACTCCCATATAAAGCTACAATACCCATAATTCGTATATAAGTGCATTTCACAATATGAATTCCATTGCAGGAAAACCTTGTCTAGAGAAAAATGCATAAATAAAATTAGTTTTTCAGCAAAACCATTCCAGAAAATATTAGTAATGTACTAATGTACTAGCCGTATTACTTGGTGCCTTTCTTCAAAAATCCACAGGAAAGCATTGTAGCACACACCATTGTTTTGCACTGGCATATGTTTTGTAAGCCATACTGAAAGAGAGTAAGTTAATTGACACTTAGTCCAGCTGGTGTGGAAAAACACAATCAAAGTAAGCCTCGTGTAGAGAAAGTGAAATGACTAATAGATGCGTTTATCCACACCCTTACAGGATGTCATTTACAATGGAGCGTATTATCTGCAAAAGAGGGGCCACTCAAGACAGAAGAATGACTGTAAACTGCTGAACTCCACCGAACAAATGTATGACTCATAACTAATTTATTATAACACATTTATTCATCTTATCGCTACCTGACAAGCTCGTCCTGTGCATATTGTTTGGATTCTCATGTTTTCTCTGTTTATACCAAGATCGTTGAAAACATTTTTTTAATGATCAAACATGAGATTGCATCGTGATTTTACTTTCTGTTTGTTACAGAAAGTAAAATCAAATACTATCCAGCTGATTCCAATATTTTGACAATATTGTGAACTCACAGAAAAATAAAGCCTATCTAAACCTGGTATGACAGAACAAACAAACTTGGTTGCACCCGAAAAAGTTGATTTAGTCATTTTCATTGGATAACTTATACTTGCTCTGTTCGTAGATGGAGCCGCACAGAGTCATTCAGTCTTATGTAATGTGCTTTCCCTGCACATTTGCCCGAACGCTTGATGTTTCCCACAATCCTGTCGACTGTCAGCTGTGACATTATAATGCAGAAAGACCTCAGAAAACAGGTGAAATTGGATCTTTTAAAATTCCAAGCCAGTGGATGTGATCGTTTTTCTAGGAAAATGGAAAAATCTGGAAAGCATCAACATACCTTAAAAAAAACAAACAGCAGCTTTTTGTTTTGAAGGCCACACACAGCAAGTACATTTAAGGTCTGCTTGCTCTCCATAAATGCACTGATACACATTTGTGGAAAAGATTTTCAAAGCTCAATGCTTCAAAGGCAATCCTGTAAAGTCAGGGAAAGATCTTAAATTTTCCGGTCTGATGTTAAATAGTGGGAAAGACTGAGTCTCAGCTGAACTTTACCAAGCTTTACCTGGTGCTTCTTTTCAGGACAGCAACTCACATGAGTATCTCTGCACACTGATTAGGTCACATTATGGGGTAGAGATATGCAAATAATAGGTTGAATGTGATTGGACTATTACAAAACAGACTCGTTGTGATGTCACAACTAGAAAAACAATTTCATACCGCTTGTAAAACAGTCCTAGATTCTCAAATGTTGGCCCTTGCAACACAATGCTGACCTCAGACTTAATACTTAAACTGTGTTTATCAGGTATGGCCATATGCAAATACGACACAATGTACAGCAAAATGTAATTTTTACCAAAGAAGGTCTTTTTAAAGGAAATAACAATGCCCAACTGTATCTTTATGGCTGAGAAACCGTCTGTCATTGCAGGTCATTGTGATGCTCTTTGTGACCCAAAGTGAATGATTCTAAAGCAGAAGTTTCCGGAGGGCAGTAGAGAATATAACCTGCTCAGTCAATGGCTTCAATTGCTCTCCTAAGTACTGAAACAGACTGAAATCCACCAGATCCTGTGGTCGTCTGACTCTGGAGTCTGACTCTCCTGCCCTGCAGTGCTTCACGGTAGGCTGAGAGGATCATTGCAGATGACTTTCCGTGACCGATGTCTCCCAGCTTTAATGATATATCTGGGCCTTGTCTTTACCTTACTGCATACATAGGAGATTGATTGAGTCCCCCTAAAGCAGAAGGTCATATGAGCAGAGCACAGGGGGCAGGCCAGCTGCAGATCACACACCAAGCCACTGTCTGGCCACTCCACACAACAATAGATCTGATTACCAGGCTGAGCTGAAGGCCAGGGAGCTAATCACTCTTAAAGCAAACGCTTAGGAGCTCGCTCATGCTCCTGGCCTCTCCTGCCCTCACAGTGATTCTATAGGGCCTTCCCTTTGGCATGTGCTTCTGGCGTTATGCTTTGTGGGAGACACCAGAGGCCCATCAGTCCGTTTCATTCAACTTGCATCTAGGAAATGTGCATAAATAGCTGGGCAGTGTGAGGTAAGCCTTCTGTCATTATTTGGGCAAAACGGCTCCGGGAAATGTTGGGGGTTATCTGCTATCTGTGTTAATTAGTCAGGTGTACATGTCTTAAAAATACAAAGAGAAGCACTGACAGTAAGGACTGAGTGTCGGTTTACACTGAAATGTGCTTTGAGACCATACTGAAAGAGAATAACTTAACTGATGCGCTGGTTAGAACAGACAAATATCATCGAAGTAGCCCGATATTTCTCATATTTTGCTTGTTGGGGTTACCAGAGATCAATCAAATCTTGTAACTCCAACAAGCAATTGTTCTGTTCTGGTCTCTGAAATTCTGAAACTCCCTTTCCTTCCAAAATCCTTTGATTCCCTGTCTGCTCACTGCTGCAGACATTGGCCATAAACTTAACGATTTTATTGGCTTTTAATTTTTACAGGCTATAACCAAACCCCACACACCTACAAGGTTGTCAGTGCCTTCGGGTTTGTGATGTGGGATTTGGTAGGCATAAAATTAGCCTATTTTTGTAGTTATATTACAAGAGCCACCAGACGATTTCCCTGCTCTTAATAGTCACTTCATTTTGGAGTCCCACTTACATGACATTGGAATTAGTCCTGAATAGTAATGGACTGCTGGTGTATTAGCAAAGAACATTCACAAACGTTTGTGCAGTTATGCCACAACAGGGAGCAGTAGTAGTTTGTTTCCTTTATGGTAATGAACCTGACAAGGGAAGCTATGATGTAGTGGAGGGCTGCTGTCTTGGATAATGATGCTAGCCTTGTGCTGCCATGAGTTGGGTCATCCATCTTGGATGCATGTCTCATTCCCAGCTCCTCTAAGTCCCCTCCCCCTTACCCCCACCAGAATGGACCATGTACACCTGTAAGACCAGTCTGCCCAATGAGTCACACCCACCTGTCATTGCAGACTGAAAACAGACATTTTAAAACAGCCATCCCAGAATCCTCTCCTTCTTGACATACTCTGAATTAATTGGGCTTAACCCTGTTCAGATTTCTAGTGTGACACATGCTGTATGTATGCCACTTCACATTAACACTGTTTTCCAAAGATCTGATTTATTCATAGTGACTAAACATCTGTTTTGTTGTTGAGTCAGGCATTATTACACCCAATTCTGAGAGCCACTGTGGGTTAGAGTACCTGCTGATTTAATCAATACCAATGCAAATGTGATGGATGGAAATTGATGATGATTATGGAATTGATAAGCAGACATTCACTACTCAGCATCGAATGAGAACAGCTGAGGTTGTGTGAATGGGAATTAATATAACGCGCGTATAATTTAAGATCTCGCATCTGACTGCACCGTGCTATATTGTTGCCTGACAAGCCCTGCCATTAATATTTACAAGAGGGCCAGTGTTAAGTCAAATCGATTCCGCTGCATAATGTCCTCGAGGTGTGTCCTGGAATGTTAGGCTGCAGTCCTCCGGGCAGATTATGGCTTTGAGACAGAATCATATTTCCTTCGAGTGGAATGCTTGTGAAAACTCATATTGGTTTTGCAAAATGTGACTGCGACAGAGAATGACTGTCCCTCTTGGAAACTCAGGGAGCATCATGTCTGACTGACTTGGACAATTTCCAGAAAGTACTTTTCTATTAATAGCCTTTTGGCCATGCACTGTCACCCACAGCCCTCACAAAATAACATGCATGTTTATACAAGATGGCCAACCGCTAACAAAAAGCATAGTATCCTATTTTACATCTTCAGCCCTATTAAAATATGAGTATTTTTTAAGCTATTTCTTCTTTATGACTGCCTTGGAGAAGATAAATCTCAAAATGGAATTTCAAAGGCCCCCTCAGGTGCAAATCACACTTCACTGTATTTTTGTATGATATGTACACATGGAGATATCAAAGAACACAGCTGAATTTTGAAATACATGTTGTTCTACAGGGCCTAATGTTTGAATGCCTTTCTTTAAGTGCTTTAAAAAACTGACTCCAGTTGTGATGTCACAAACAAGCTTAATTTGCATACCCATCCCCCATGATGTTACCTAGTCAGCCGGTATGAGGGCACAGTCACATATGCACAAAATTAACATTGACGAATATTCACCTTCTGCACACTTCCATTCTATGCAAGCGAAGGGGCGAATAAAACACTTGCTTCTGGTGGCAAAGCAAATTTGCATCTTCGCCTTGCGTGGAGTTCAACTTTGGCGAACTTTGACTGGCGAATGCGCAGCCTCAACCAACGGTAAAGAAGTGAGTGTGGTTGACCCCACTTGGCTGTAACTGATTTCTGTGTGCGTCACATCCTGCCCTGCCCACATTCAGCCCGACAGGATGCGAATTTTGCCTCGACAGGCGATGGTCATTCGCCTGCATTCGCGCATGTGTGACCGTACCCTGAGTCATGGTTGTTCCATTCTGTACACTTGCACTTCAGGGAGAAACTCATTTCTCATTCCTCGGCATTCCCTTCAGGCCTTTTTGCAGGCAGCAACAGTCTGCCAGCACAAAGCTGCAAATGAAGTGCCTACCTCCAGATGAATGTCTGTGTACATTTAACTGGTGGACTGTGGTTTGAAAAAAGGTGAACCTTATGTACAGTATGTGTTTTAGTGGTTTCTGAAGAGATTACAGTGAGTAAGAAACTATGAAAATATGAGTAAAAAGAAACAATAAGTGGCAGGCAGTAACAGGCAGCTCTGCAGGTGAGTATGTAAGGGGTATATATTCTGTATTTTGACAATAGCCTTTAAACATAGATATGTTCAGAAAAGACTGTCACAGTACCACACTCCCGCACTCCAGCAGATCTCGGTGCTTGACTTCAATCTGTACTCTGCAAAGGTGCCAAAAATGGTCCTTCTAAACGGTGCCAGAGGAGAACCATTTTTGGTTCCAAAAAGATTTAAGCCAAGGTCCTTTACAGAGAACCCTTTCTTAAAATGGTGCATCAAAGAACCCAAGTGGTTCCTCAAAGAACCATCTGAAAATAGTTCTTCCAAAAACCTTTGAACTTTGTGAAGAAATGTTTTTTTTTTCCTGTCTGTAGAACCTTTTTAGAGTGTACTGTATGTTTTCCCTGAAGTCCAGTTGTCTTAAACTTAAAAATATATTGATGGTAAATGATGTTAAGGTAAACTGCTCAGTTTATTGGCCTCTGTTCAACAGACCTTTTCAATCACTGAAGTGTTTGTAGTTTAGGATAAGCTTCCATAAGCCATGTACTCAAAATAGAACCTTTGAAGAATGAGATTGTGTAACTTTATTGGCAACCACAGATTTCCAGACATAGGTTTGTCTGTGATAGCTTGTTTATGATAGCGATGACTGTTGCAATGGTCTGTCCACAGTACCAGAAAGTGGGAGGGAAAGTGATGGACTTAACCTACTGAGGTCGGAATCATCAATCAACACAACAGAGATGACAGGAAGCTATAGACAATTTCAAAGAAAGCAATGTGACATTGTAACACAACTGAATATATTACTCTGACATCCAAGTGAAAACTAAAAAAAAAGAAGAACTTCCATCACAGAAGCCATGAAAAACATAATTACCATATAATTAATATTTATTTTACCTACATATACCCCCAGTCTGTCAGGAACAGAAAACGACTTTTCGCCTCAGTTAGAAGACATTTGAAATATAATCATCGTGTGGCCAAAGTGTCAGCAGCTATAATAGACTGTTTTCATATTTCAGCAGGTTTTTTTTTTTTTTGTTAAACTAAAATATAATTACCTGGCTTCCGCTTCCATCTGTATTTTAAGGTATACGTGCCAGGGAAACGAAATGGAAATGCCATGATTAAGTCTGCCTTTGACCTTACCTGTTTTTTCTTCCCCCATCTGCAAGCCCCAATATTACACCAATATGAAGAAAGAAAACCAAATTAAATAACTGCCCTTCGCCATTGAATAAATATGATATGCACAGAAGGTCAGTTGACTATTTATAAAACGGAGCCAAATTTCTCTTGTTCTCATTTACTTCAAGTGGTCTAAATGCAAATATATTGATTTGCCCTGGGTTACTAAGTAACAAGTAGATTCTTAATATATTCAAAAATCTACCGTTCCTAAATTTATGAGCTGTTCCATGTAATAAAATATTGTAGATAATGCTTTAAGTATTAGGCATTTCAATATCATTACTGCTGAGTTTCGTAAAGGCATTTAACCAGATTTTGACACTATGATGATCCGTGATATGTTCTTATAATGTGCTTCATACTAGACCTGTTAGCTTGTTCATATTTTTGTAATACACAATACTGAAACATACATTCGCACAGAGAACATAAAAAATGACGTAATTCGAACATTGTAATCCAGAGCTCAGAGTCAAATAAGTGGATTTCCTGATTAGAATGCAACTCATTTCATGCAATCGGCGTTCTGTCAGCTCATCCAAGTAAATGGATTTCCGAGGGTCCCGACGGAGGATTCCTCTCCACGGGTAACGTACAGTAGATATGACAGGGATATGATGGCGTTGTTTGATCTTACTGTACTTGACTGTCGATGGTTTGGACCATGAAAACTAACAGGCAAGCAAAATAATTAAACTGCATTTAGCCCAACCCCCCAACCCCCACCCAGCCACTTATTTGTGCGCTCACATTTGTGGGTTTGTGGTAGCAGTAGTACAAGTGTGTATATATGTACTTATATGCTCATAATGTATATCCAATTCTGGCATAGTGGTTCGAGCACTTTTCCCTCTCGCACCCTGGGCTCCAGGTCACAGGCAATACATGGTGTCCACCGTATGTTCCCGACTCGTGACGCACACATATTCCACGGCGCATGGACAAACTGCATCGCTGGACAGCACATATATTCTCAAAATCCCAGATGAGTTTTATGAAAGAGTCACATGACCTTAGCTGAGCCTGTCTGGAGAGAGAGAGAGAGAGAGAGAGAGAGAGAGAGAGAGAGAGTTATCCTCTCTCCGTCCATCCGAGCCCTTGTAAATCCTTTCCTGTCTGCCCCTCTGGTCTTTCGCCCTCTTGCACCCATCATATCACAACAGGGTACAACAAACAATCTTAATCTGGAGAACCGACTCAATTTAGCTTTGCGCGCGTTTTCTGTAGTGACTTTTGGTTCAATAGCTTCCTGTGCGGAGCTGCGTGATCACAGCTAATCATTAGTGTTTTTTCAGAGTCACGCCTGTGACCCAAACGGAGTGACACCCGCGTTTGATCATGGAACGATGTAAGCGATCCGCAGCTAGTGCAGTGGAGGTAATTGCCTGAACGGGAAGCATCGGCGGAGCTACAGATGTTCCACCGCAGCCGTTAGATATTATTACCATCATAAATAATCCATATATCAACGTTTAAAATAATGTACCAATTATTATTAGACAAGACACAATCACCACATTAAGCTCTCCAGTGTTACCTTTAAAGTATGTAAAAAATAAATAAATAAATAAAAATCAACCACAATTATAATACTAATTAGCAGAAGAAGAATTGTCGTCATCAGGATGAAACTATGTACAACATATGTAGTTTAATGTGTTTTTGTACAAAATAAGCAATTAAGCAAAAAAGACGGATCACAAGATAATTTAATGCATAAAATATCGTGTTACTGCAGCGGCCACGTGAACTTGGAAACAGTGCTGCAGACTTCCATGAGGAGAGCGTATGTGTAAAAGGTCAATTGACGTTTGTTTCTATTTTCTACCCTGAAATCGGTTGATTTTAGTTTTGTAAAATGTTTCTATCCCCCATGAAGCCAGGCAATCAACCGGAGTTTGCATTTTTTAACAGGTAATTATAAATCTGTTCGATGTGACTGATTTCATAACGGGACTCGCTTTGCCTCAGAGTTAAACGAGAAAAGATAATCCTCTTGCATATTTTACCACTGTATGTGAGGTGTCCCTTAAATGTTTTAATTTTGCGCACTGTACAACTCTTCCTTTTGACGAGTCCCACCAGCACGGTTTGGACGTTTTCTAACATTCAAATAAAAACAGATTTTGACACATTTTTCAACCACTGAGCTGATTAAAAATACTTCACGAATAAAATCCTCTCCATAAAAGATGCAGCAGGTTGATTAGCCATCAGGGTCCCACCCCCAAAGAGACGCAGTCGTTGTGATTTTTTTTCCCTCTTGAGGAAACGTCACTGGTGGAAATAGCTCCGAGCGGCGCTCTGGTCATTCATTGGAAGCAGGGAAGTAAAACCCGGAGAGCGAGCGGCGCTCTGGTCATTCATTGGAAGCAGGGAAGTAAAACCCGGAGAGCGTGCTCTGCGCATCAGTTGTAGCGCGCTGTTCGGTCTCGGAGATGACCGCTCTCCTGTGCGGGCGCGCTGTTCCTGATCGCTCGAGAAGAGGATTACCAAAGAAATGAGCGAAAACAGACCAGCCCCGGCCACCAACCACCAACCAAATAACCCAGCCTTTGGGAAGAGGAACCCAAGTGAAGATTATCTACTGATGAGTACAGACTTCACAGAGGACAGCTATGCCAATTATCATGGATATTGCTACGGGTAAGTGAAATTCTACCTACAGTTCTTTTCATCTTATGTACATTAATTGACCTTTGGGTTATTAATTAGATACATTAAGTATTAGTTTGCGATAGATTCATAACTCTTTGACCTGAAAACATATTTTTCTAACTGATCTGTCATCACCTTCAATTCCATATGTATTAATTTCACAACGTCAGCCTTGAAACAATTCGATACAGAAAGTAATTCCTCTATGCTGCAGCTGCAGGTGCTGTTGATGCACTTACTCGTTACCCAACATCTGGCACCATTTTCCACATAAACGGGTGGATGTGCTGAGGTTCTGTCACTCTGCTAATCACTCTGGATAACAGTGTCTGCCCGATGATTGGAATGTAATGCAATGAGGTAAACAGTCTGTTTCACTGGGCTCCACATTGCTGGGGCCATGGGCAGTTTTAATTGCTCAGACCTTCATTGGTGAGGCTCTGCTAATGGGATGGAGCGTTGAGCATTGGAGGAGGTTGATGAGGGAAGTGTGTGATCGCATGAGGACTCACTGCCCCAGTGATAACGATATGATGTCCAGAGCATTTCCGCAATGTGTCTCTGCAGTGTGTCTGCGCAAACGGTGCTGGACTCTGCTCAGTCAGTCAGACTGGGTGAGCTGACACTCAGAGCAGCTCTCCTCAGGTTCCCTATGAGCGCTGCAATTTACAATCAATCAGCTTTGGAGCTAATCCCATTGTGATGTCACAGGGATTACAGCTTCGCTATTGCAGTCCATTTCCGTTCACCTGGAAAATGAGTTTGTCTTCAGGATGAAGACGACAACAACAATGACAATGACAGCCATAAAGAGAAATACATTGATTGACAGTCTTTGATTGAGAGGAGGAATGTTCAATTATTACTTTACGGGCTCCTCAGAGGTGCAAAGCAGTGTGTCGCTTTGGAACAGGTATGTGAGTGTTATTTCTGTGAAAGCACGCTGGCGTGACATGGTGCATAGCAATAACATTGGTCACCATAGAAACCCATCTGTGTTCCACTGTGCGTGTCACTTACACTAGTCAATGGTGTGACAGCAGAAATGGCCCCTGGACAATGGCATAGTGACACACACAGTGTCGAGGCCCAGCCTACAAATGAACTGACTCCATTCATTCTTGTCCGCAATACATCAGGAATCGAGCTTAATCCTTTACCCCAAACTTCAATCATGTTATTGACAAAGTAAATCTTATATCACACTTTTTGAACAGCATCTTTTTTGGTATGTTTACATCTGTAAAAGGTTTCTAAAGCATAATTTAATAAGTACACCTTCAAACTTGATTAATTTAATGAAATCTTACTGGCATGGTGTTGACCAAAAATGTGTCCAGAGGAAGGACTACAGATTAATGAAAGAGTAGAGCACAGAGCAATTTATTTACAGAGACAGAGGTCTCCAATATGAATTACCTTAAAAAACATATTAGATTTGTCAAGTTTAATCTTGATTTGTGTGCAGAGAAGGAATGTCAGTTATCATGGTTTCCTTTTTCTCACTGTAAGGCCAAACCCACTCTGCAGCTACAAATCCTTACATTACTCATGAATCCTGTTTTCATTTCAAATGGATCCTTATGTCACTATGAAATAAAATAATGCAGATTTCAGTTTACAGCTTAACTGATGCAGAAATGGTGGCCATGATGTCTGTTTAATTCCGTTTTAATAATGCTTCAGGACCTCCCTTCTGTAATTGGCCTCTGTTGAATATTCATTCATTTACTTGTGACTGAAGGTCCATCAGTTTGTGACCCAACACCCAGTGCTCCTCCACAGAGCTGGGGAAGGGGCTAATTATGATTCAGCCTTAGACAGCTGTGGTACAGAGACACGCTCTGGGTGAGCCAGAGTCAGGGATTGAAAAGGGACACACATGTTAATCACTGCTGATACAAGGGCTGAGGCCATAAAACTGCAGGGTCAAAATGTAAATTGAGGGGGTAGACACAAGAGCTTTTAATAGGCAGCTCCTCATGAAATCATTAGATGATTCTGAGATATTCCTGTTAATGTGAGACTTTAGACAAGTCCATAGATAGCAGTCTCAGATGCCTGCCATGGGGTCAGGAGCCACTGATGAGGAATAACCAAGTACAAATGAAAGGGAATCTCTCATAGTTTAGCAATTAAGCCCTTTAGCCCACTCGACAAGAGCAAGGCAAATCGCCATTGACATTTTAATTTCTATGTGTGCGTTATTGAGATATCTCCACAATGCAATGAACCACGTTTAGCGTTTAGCATTTAGCATTTGCATAATGGCTGGACGTCCAATGGGATCCCCAGGAACGCAACCTAGCTCCAATAAAAAAATGAGGAAATGCTAATCACCGCTAAATCACTGCTGTCCGGAAGCTCTACTGTCCAGCTGTAGTCAGGCTGAGTGCAGATAATATCAGTGAGAGGCTGACTCTGCAAACTCGTCAGCATCAGTGCTGTCACAATGGGAGATATGCAGTGCATATGCATCGCAGATTATCGCCCTGATTATTTTAAACATTTTTTTGGGTGTATATTTGTCGCCTCTCGTGCAGACTGAGGGGGACAATGATGAGTGCCGATAAATGGCAGGACAAATGGTCTGTAGAAGTGCCAGGCTTGTACATTTCACTTTCACCTTACATGTGAAATATGCGTTTTTTTTTCCCATAAGTGGACAAAGGGTCTAGTTTTTTAAAGCGAAATCCAATTGAGATTATGTGTTCCCTTCCTGCAGAGTATTTCGAATTATTCATGATGGTGTAGGATTTTTTTCTGGTGATATAATCAGTGAAGTCTAAGCTCCATTTCCAGTGGCTTATCTCGGTAGTGGAGTTGTTCACCTGCTCCTTTTCCACCTGCCGTCCCGTTTCCCCTACCATCAATCATCCTCTCTGAGTTTGCAAACACCTGGACAGTTCCTGAGTTCCACCTTTAAACACTTACCACTTTACACCATACGCTTTATATGCACTACACTGGCACTCACATTTTTTACTTGCACGGTTTATAGTTTATTGTACTTGCACTGTTTATGGTATTGTTTATTTATTGTTCATTTTGTACAAGTGTCCTGTTTATGGTACTGTATTGTATAGTGTTTATAGTATTGTTCATTGTATTGATTCTACCGTGTATTTGGCTGCTGTAACTGCTGCAATTTCCCTCGGGATAAATAAAGTTTCTATCCATCCATCCACATTCTCACCTTCCACTGGCAAGTAGCACTTATGTAGCTTGAGTCTCAAGGAAAGCAATAAATAAATAAATAAATAAATACACCTGTTATGGTGTCTCAGCAGGTGTGAGCTGAGGTTTGGCCGAATCTCTCCCGAGCTTCCTTTTATGTGCAGTAACACCCATGCGTTATCCTCTCCCTGCACTACATATTAAATGATAATGCTTTAGGCCATGGTAATCCTGTCCATTCATAGTCAATCCTCCTGGGAAAGTCTCATAATGTCATTTTACAATCTTCACAACCAAAATTGATTTGGGGAAAGTGGAGGGGGACGTGTCTGGAAAACAACACTGCTTGACCTTTGCGGGTCATTTGTATTCCCAAAAGTGACTAAGCACCGGTGTATTGATCTGGGGACGTGTCAAAGATAATCAGGAGATCATGAGTGATCTCTAGAGGTGTCATTCAGTCATTTTCTGGATTTCCTTAATTAACACAGCAGGTCCATTGAAAGAGGAGAGTGTGTTAAAGGTCTGAATTCATTTTCAAGAGACTTTCTTTGTTTTTTTTTTTATAAAATGTACACCTATTTCGCCCATATGGAAGTCCTTCAGTGCGTGTCCATCCATCATCAGTAGCACGTGATGTCAGGCCAGATGCTGTCCAGAGTCAGCCTCCACACTCCAGCGCTCAAAGAGCCGCTCAGCTCGCCCTGACGTCTCTTACACCTGATGTATGTGACATCCTGCAGCTTGAAAATGGTGTTTCACAGCGATCCAAGTCCATTGGAAAGATGTAGTGGTTATAAAGCTGTTCTTATGACTACTTTATAAATTATTTAGAACATTCTTGCATATTTTAGAGATGTGACACAGCTATCCAGTTTGTGAAGTTACTGAGCAAATGGGGGGGGGATTGCTTTCCCAAAAAGTTCTGTGGACTCCTGCATATGAGCTGCATCACTTTTGCTGTTTTATGAATATTTATTCATAAGTAAAATGAAGCAGTAAGAGTGGCTGTAAGCTTGCATAGATTCAGCGGAGAGTGCTTCATTTTGTGAATGCAGACTGCAGGATCCTGACTGGCCAGCAGGGGGTGGCAGGTGAGCGGTGACATGCAGACCCCTCCAAGAATAAAGTCTTTCCCATTCTGACTGTGGGGCCCATCCACACACTGGAGCAGTGCCTTAACAGGATGCAGACTGTGGGGCCCATCCACACACTGGAACAGTGCCTTAACAGGAAGCAGACTGTGGGGCCCATCCACACACTGGAACAGTGCCTTAACAGGATGCAGACTGTGGGGCCCATCCACACACTGGAGCAGTGCCTTAACATGATGCAGAATGTGGGCCCACATTTTTATATGCTTAAAATTTCCTTCAAAGTGTTCACAGAGAGGTGTACCATTAAACACAGTAAGCTTACTGACATTTAAGAACTCACAATAATTATTATTATAATAATTTTTGCTTATATCTTCCCTTTCATACCAGCCTTGTACTGCAGATTTTGTGGAAGACTCTCTTATCCTGATCAAAGACATACATGTCACGGTAATGACAGCACTGGTGTCTGCACTGATAACCGATGACATGGATCTGACAAATTGGATTTGTTCTACTCAATTTCATGTTAGCTGAACACTGGCAAATGACATTCGGAAATGAACACTGGAGAAAAGGAAATTGGAAAGCAGCTCAAATGACTGTCATTATTCATTAATTAGACCTGTAATAAACATGAATGTCATGTTCTGTGTATTCAGAGATAACATGTAAGATGAGATAAGGGAAAAATACAGTGGAACATAGCTGCCAACAGTGTTAGCACAGATTCTTTAGTTTCCCTAGATACTTGGCTCCATGTTTTTAACATTGCAAGTTCGGTCTCTTAACTGTAGAAGCCAAAACATTTCAATTTTGATTCATCTTTAGGGAATTCATGAGTCATCCAACATCGTAATACCATGGGATGTTCAGGCACCAGAAATTTCGTGCTGTAACATGGCATGGGAAAATTTTACCACCAACTGGATCCTCTTGTACTTATGAAACATAGAACCATAGAAGCTGAGTACCTAGTCAGTATCTAGTGAGTCTCAAGTATCTGTGGTTTAATCTGTGGCTCAGAACTCAAACACATCATACTGCCTCTCCAAGCCTTATGACCATCCATGTGTATGACCAAAAAAAAAGATGAAATATGACCTGAAGAATCTTAAATAAAAGGTAAAAAACTGCAGAATTAATCAATCAACTTATTGATTAATCGATTAATTAATTAGTCATTTAATAAAGCAGGTTAATAAAAACAAGATAATCATGATAGAAATTCAGCAGGATAAAAGAATGATATACAGGTATACGACTTCTACATGCCATGCTAACATATGTCCAACTTAAGTCTATTTTGACCGGTTGGTCAGAATGGAACTCTGACGTATGTTGGGGAATGGCTGTATATACACCCTGTGGTTTTATCTGCTGGAATGTTCTGTGGTGGTATTGTGGTAGCCAATAAAACAAGTAAATAACAATAGTTTGACCTTTCACCTTCCACTTCTGTTTTGGGAGACAAACATCAATTCTTTTATCCAAAGACAGGCTGATTTCGAGTTGCACGCTGGTTTTGAGTACAGGCACACTGATCTGCTGAAAACAAAATATTTTAAATAGGGAAATACTGTAGGAAAACAAATCTGATGTAATGCATACTCATACAGTATTGCAAAAATGAACATGAATCAACATTCAAATAAAGAATGCTGACAAAAAATGGCAGCTACTCGGTTGATTAGCCACTATTTTGATGATATTGATATGATTAATTTCTGGAAAGCAATGCTTGGCTTCTGGAAGGACATATCATTCCTCGCTTTCGATAGATTTATAGTAACAAAAAAAAATCACCTTGACAAAACAATACTATACCACAAACAACAGATGGTTTTCAACGCCATTAACGGATACAAAAACAACAACGATCCAGCCAGTCTGGCTGCAAAAGCAAAAGGAAAAAAAAGAAGAAAGAAAATCTGGCAACCAGTGTTTTAATGGCCTCTTTTACGCCTCCACAGAATAAACTGTAAAACAACAAAGGCTCGCGCGCGCAGCGTTTTCGCTGTGAGACTAGACACTCTCCATAGCTGCAGCCCACTCAGGTTCTGGCCATGCGTGACTGCGCTCCTATACCTGCTCGTTAGAGCCCTTTCCAGAATGCTCTGGGGCTCTCACACCCTGCCACCTTTCTGCAACCACACGCTGTGAATCAGCCTCCCTGTTTCAGCTCTCCAAACCCCACTCCCGTTAGAGCATACCTGGCCTCCCCAAGGGCTCATTATGCCAGAGTGCATGTCTATCGTATCTATTATGAAACCGAACGGAAACACTTTATATATGTGCATATTAGCAATCTAAAGAAACTAAACTAATAGCTGTGTTGGGTACAGGTATGACAGATATACTGTAAATATATGTGCAGTGAAGTCCAGGTGAAGCCAGCTTTGGGTCTGGGGAGCTACAGGATGCCCTGGTTTTCTGGATTTTTCCGTTACGCAGTATGTAACCAATCAATTAGCAGACTTGCTCACGCAGTTAACTCGCCTAACATGGTTTCTCTGGGTAGATTTTAAAGTGAAAATGAAAAGCTCTCCTATCCTGCTTTGCACATAAGACGGAGTCATGGACACACTACTCTATGGCAATTCTCTCCTCGAATCTCCCTTTAAATTAACCTAAAGGACCTGTGATGGTTCTCATTTATCACTTATCAGTGGAAACCATTTTAATGTTTAAGTGGAATTATATTATAGAATCTGTTGTAAGACTGCGGCACCAGTGAGCTCACCTGGGCTGAATGGCCCGTCTTGGTCAGTATGTAATCGAACGTTCATACACTCTGAGATGGACCCTGGAGTCACTACTCAGAGCGTACTGTGTGACTCAGTCTATGAATCACTCAGCATGTTCTGGCACCGCAGCGCTCCACTGCAGATGCTGTTACACAGAGCCACTAGCACAGCTCACCTTTAGCACATAAAAGGTATCTATACGGCTGTGGCTCAAGGCTGAAGCAGCAGCTGAGCCTTGCTGAAGGGTGTAACAGAAGCGGCACACCAGGCACAGAACCTCTGACCTCAGAGTCAAAAACTAAACTGATTTCTAAACAATATACTACACTGTCACCACCTCAAAAACATAAAATAATAACAATAAAACACAATGGAAAGCTGTAGCAATTGTTAAATATTTTCATATGTAGTACATGAACAATAAACAATAGAAGTACTAAGATAGAATTAGGACATAGAGGGGGGAAAAGGTCATTTAAATGTAATCATTGAGAGCTGTATTTTGAGTTGCATTTTGCGTTTCCTTTATTTTGGTAGGGGTAAGGCATTTAGGCACATTAAAACAAACCCAAGCCCCCGCCCCTTCCTGTGAACCCATTAGTAACATGGAGGCAGCCAGCCTGCACAGGTCTAAGCCAGCGCTTCCACAGGGCTGGGCTCCAGCAGAAAGGCATTTACGTGCCCTTAGCTGCTTTAAAAACAAACGCAAGAGAATCAACTCTAAAATTCACAAGCAACCCATGTAATGACTCGAGCACTTGTGTACTTTGCACTCTTTTGTTTCAATCCACTCATCTCTTTCCAAGAACCAAGAACAAGACATCGCTTATATGTTTTTCTGTGTCCAGCGCAGTGCCGTGGATTTTCGATGGATGGAAAAAAAGCTCTCCGTTTGTGTTTATATTTGAAAAGAACATGTCGTGCAAACACAATTCATGAATCAAACTGCACCCTCTTTGGCAGCACAAGTGACATAACTTGGCTTATTCAGATGAATAATAAAAATAATAATAATAATAATTATTATTATTATTTCTGCTTTCATTCATGTGCACCTAGGATAAAACTTGTAACCTTTTTTCTGTTTACAAATGACCCTTCCATCAGTGAGAGAAAGCACCCCCTGATTCCTTGATTACTGCCTAAACCCCCCCCCCCCCCCCCCATTTGCATTCCCATGGTCTTAGGCTGCCGTATTTCATGCCCTGAAGGGCTTGCAGTGAACTGAAAGTCTGGTCTGCGCTACTGCTGCTTATTCTCTCACTGCATATACTTTTGCTGTTACTGTGCAACTAATGTACGTTCCCAATATATCAATGTTAGACATCACATCATCATCATAATATACAGACGGTCCCCGACTTAAGATGGGTTTTATAGGACCATATCCCCATCATAAGTGGAAACCTACCGAACATCATAGCCTCGCCTAGCCTACCTTCAACGTGCTTAGAATACTTACATTAGCCTACGATTTTTGCTGGACAAGAAGAGCAAAGCACGTAGAAAGCAATTTTATTTGCATAATGCATCTTACAAAGATGTTCCCTGAGATTCAAGTGAAAAACACTTGTTCTCTTAAGAGGCAAATTCAATTCAATCAAAACAGCCTTTGCATTCAAATACAAGTTTCTTTGAGTGTTTTATTTTTGGAGACAGACAAACATGGTCTTTGAAGTGTGGTCTTCTCATTCTAAGATATAATAGCTTATGACCTTAAAGAGACAAGTGCAATTTGTTTGAATTCCATATGTCCTTAAGGAGAGGGGGTTTGTGTGATTGGCTGTCAATCACTGTCATTAATAAGCATTATATAGATCACATGCTGACTCCACTGGGCCCGAAGCTGGATACTATGCTGTCTCAACTATATTGTCTGAACATGACATACAAGACTTTATTACAGCACTATTCATGTCATATAGAGAGTTTATAAATGTCTATCAGTGTTTCTTTGGTATTACTACATTTGGTCGATTGGAATCTGGTGAATTAAAGCCACAGGGTTGTTTTGATCCTTTTTTTTCTTCTGGATCAGTCACCCTGGATGGAGATGGTCAACATCCAGGAGTGCCATGACTGGGATTTATTTTTAACATGCCATTAATATGAACCCTTTCAGAGGACTATTAGTTTTGTTGATATGCACCATAAACCTGACAAACATGATATTCATACTATCTTGTAGACATTCATTATCCCAAAGTTCCGCTGGATATCATAAATGGACATTCACTATTTCTGGATGTTTCTGAAGCATAAAGGAACACAGTGATTTTCTATGGGCTAGCTTGACAAATGGAGAAGCGTTCCCTTTCTAGAATATCAGCTCTGTACGAAATGGATAACAGGCATGTTCAGAGTGTGCACGGTCTCCTAAAATATTTCTATACAGCTGTCTGTATTGAAGCTTTTTTTGCCCAGTGAAAAGGGATCCTGACTTTGAGTGTTATAGAGATGTTACCCTCGAAAAAATGCATTCATTTCTGCTAATGGTGGGTTTGTGACAATTACATCCATGTTTGTATGAGACACATCTGACAGTGACAAAAACAAGGGTAAACCAAAGACAAGATCCATTCCTACCCAGAGATATAGAGACAGTGTAGTAAAATGGTAGCATACTGGATAAGGAGTTGGCTTGGGGCATTGTTGCTGTAACTTTGAAGAAGGTACTGAATTTCTTCAGTAAATGTTCATTTTTATATGTGGATAGCATGGACCAAATTTAAGTCGTTAAGTCACTCTAGATAAATGGCATCGGGTTATTTCTGCTCACGATAAGTTTTCTGACTGTCTGTTTGAATGAGTGACACCTGACATCATCAGAGATGGGGTGTAGCAATGAAGAGACCCTTCCTAGTCCTGAAAAGACAAGGCCGGCATAGAATAATAGTGGAAAGGGTGCTGGACTGCGCTTGAGCCAGTTACTCAGTATTCAGCTCGACCAACAAGCAATACTGAGAAAATATCCAGCTTTAGAAGGACAGCATGTATAAAAGAATACGTGTAACCTATGGAAATCAGCCTGGATGAGAGTGTCTGTAGGTGTCTAAGGTGTAATGCAAATGTAATGATGTATATTTTGGGGATGTGTTTGCCCGGTGGAAGCTCTTCCACCCACTTCAGTGTGTCAATCCCGTCCAAACCGCCAACGCTGTCATCACCGCCATCTCCGCTGTCCCTTTTCGCTCGCCGCACTTTACTGCTCCGCGCGGCGCCCCTTAGCGGAAATGGAATCCAGGGCCTTCCATCGTCCCCTGGAGCTCAGGAGCTATTTTGCCGGCTGTGCTGGCGTACGGGAATCACAGGGGAGAGCAGAGCAGACATGCTGGGATGCATGCCGCGGAAACGCTGCCCAGATAGGGGCTCGTGCACATTGAAAATAGCAGGGACACACACACAGGCATGGTAGAGCTCGTACACACTGAAGAATAACACATACACATTGATGGTAGTCCACAGCTTCGTTTTCCTTGGTGGATGGAACCGCAGTGTGTGAGGGCAGCATTTAATTATTGACGAATAAAAGGAAAGACTGTAAAACCACTTTGTTTTCCCAGGATGAATTTATTGAACATAATGTCAGTAGGACTGGGTGTATATTCTAACGGTTCTTATGGTGATACACCACAACGTGCTCCCTCAAAACTTCAAACTTCATTTTGAGCAGATGATGGAGCAGATTTTCTGGTTGATTTTTGATCTGATTTTGGGCAAAATATAAGTCCACTATCTCATTTGTGTCAGGACAGAAAGGTGCAAGTAAAAAAAGAAACCAAATATTGGTCTTGATTTTCAAAAGCTCAGGATTACCTAAAGATGGTTAAAATGGGGTTTCACAAGACTCCTGAGATTGTGAGGTGAAAAATCGTTCTGCTGTGTTGTTGTAATTCTGCTTGTCAAAGGGGGCCAGTAAATGCCCAAGGGCTCAATTCTCCACTTTCTCTGTGTCAGCAGGAGCTGATCAGAGCCGTTATTTACTGAATATGTTTAGCCCAACAGGGAACCAGCTCATCGGTATGGAAAAAGAGCATTTGATTGAATTTGCATTTTTAAGGCCTTCATTTTCTGTTTTAATAATTCCAAGAAGCCTCAAACGACCACTGTGAAAGCAGCTGGATGTATTATCCTAAACACAAGCATGTCAGATCCAGATTAGTCCACACATAGTTTGAGGGGTGAAAATTCAAACTGATTTTATCTGGACAGGTGTGTATTATCTTGAGTGTGTTGCCTTCAGTGTATTCAATGTGTAACCTAGCTCTTAGCCAGTTGGGTTTTTTTGATCGATTCCGTTTCACCATGAAATGAAATTTGTGTTGGACACTATGGACGGTCCTTGGAACAAATAAAATAAATGGGATGAATGAATGAATGAATGAGCAAAAATTATGAAAAATGGAACTGGAATTGCAATTACTGCGGTCTCCACTCGCCAGGGCTGTGGACATAAGCAAACTAATGGGCCTAGCGGGCAGAATGATTACTCCTTGGGTGGAACAACTGGGAAAGAAGCCGCCATTAGTTTCACTGTCACACAACAGTGGAATGGATGTGAACAGTTTTGAAAAATTTTCACCCTTGGGATTACACATCTCAAAAAATAAATAACTGAAATCCTGGAGGTGGAAACCTCAACTGACTGCGGCGAAACCAAAACGTTTTACTCCTCAACTGACTGCGGCGAAACCAAAACGTTTTACTCCTCAACTGACTGCGGCGAAACCAAAAACGTTTTACTCCACTTTCATTTTTCGACTCTTAAATCAGCTGAGCATATCTTGTGTTTCTGGAAAAAAAGTTCCTTTGTTGTAAATGAGTAAACTAACATATGTGACTATTTTTATTATCATTTAGTGGAAATTATGTCTTCAGAAGAAAAAAAAAATATTTCCACTGCATTGTTCAAAAGTTGTCCTTGACAGTGTGAATCATGTTTTAAAACTGAAGACCGATGTGTGGTGAGCATTTTGTGCACAAAATGGCTGCAATGACTTACCCTGGTGGTTGTTAGACATTAGTGTCAGTTGAGGTGAATTTCACCCCTTCACTGTAAAGCGCTTTGAGTATCGGTTAGGGCACAATCATCATCTCAATACAGCGAGAGTGTAAGGCATGATCTCACTCCTGTCCCACTCCACAGATACCTCCACATCAGATGAAACTGAGGAATCTGTCATACATAATGACGGTAATAGCAGTAAGAGTGACAGCTTTACGACAGTAGCACTGAAAACTGCAGCCTTGGCGGCAGACAAAAGTGTTGTAAAATCGTGCGTGATAAGTGATAACCCTCTGCGTGTTTATGGCCAGCTCCGGTGAAGTTGCTCATAAAAGTTATGTGGACAGTGAAAGCTCTCAGTCCTGAGTGGGCATTCACTGCATTCCGCAGAATCAACATTACCCAGCCTGTCACGGCTGCCTCTTATCCTTTCTGTTTATTCCCTGTGTTGTGTTTACCTCATTTATAAACTGTTGTTTTTCACACGCCGGCAGAACGGAGCAGCATGCCCGTTTAGCATCACTGAAACAGACCACCGTGGAAGATGCGAGAAGCCGCCAACAAAAAAACCCCGCATTCATCGTGTTACAAATTGCAGCAGTCTCTCTAGCAAGTTTGCACATACTCTGCTTACCAGATCCTGGATGTAAAAACAGACAGATCCATGACTCATGCCGATAGAACAGAAGGCGGGGCACAGAGAGAGGGGGCTGATTCATACGAGAGGAGAGCGGGGGTGGGCAGCGGTGCTGTCATCATGGCTAGCAACTGCAAAAAATGTCATTATGAGCAAAGCAGTCTGTCAGTGCAGCATTTAGTATCCGCGACCACTTAGAGCCTGAACCATGAACACTCTCTGCATCTTTAAAGGGTGAGTCAGCGTTTCCAGTGCTGGGGTACCTGAACCCAGGTGAGGCAGCGAGCAGCGGAAACAGTTGAGAGGGGGAGCGCACATAGCTCTTAATTGAGTCCTCTGGTATATATTGTCTTTAGCTTGGGTAGTATAGAGTTTTGGAAGCTAAGCTTTCAGACATCAGCACACTATGTGGCCCATCCACACACTGGAACAGTGCCTTAACAGGATGCAGTGTGTGGGGTCCATCCACACACTGGAACAGTGCCTTAACAGGATGCAGTGTGTGGGGCCCATCCACACACTGGAACAGTGCCTTAACAGGATGCAGTGTGTGGGGCCCATCCACACACTGGAACAGTGCCTTAACAGGATGCAGTGTGTGGGGTCCATCCACACACTGGAACAGTGCCTTAACAGGATGCAGTGTGTGGGGCCCATCCACACACTGGAACAGTGCCTTAACAGGATGCAGACTATGGGGGCCATCCACACACTGGAACAGTGCCTTAACAGGAAGCAGACCGTGGGGCTCATCCACACACTGGAACAGTGCCTTAACAGGATGCAGACTGTGGGGCCCATCCACACACTGGAACAGTGCCTTAACAGGAAGCAGACCGTGGGGCCCATCCACACACTGGAACAGTACCTTAACAGGATGCAGACCGTGGGGCCCATCCACACACTAGAGCAGAGCCTTTAACAGATGAGCCTCCCAGCAGCACCATCCTCTCACATCTTCTGAATGAAAATGTCCTGAATAAGCTGGTATGTGGTGCTGAGTATCATCAACAGGGTACTGCCAAGTCTCTGTCAGAGTTATGCTAAATAAAGTGGGCGCACAGGGCCATAAATCTTCATCAATAGGCAAACTGCAGACAGTAAATTACTGCCAAAACTTCCCGACAGTGTCCAGACTACCCTCTGTGGGATAGGTATATGCAGGTAACTTAGTTGCACATTAATTCATTGAGACAGTTTCCCTTGCCCCATGCCATCTGCAGTAGAAACTATGGGTTATAAGTATATAGCATAAATGCAACCAAGCCACACATCGCTGCCTTTAAGTTCAGTTCATGGGTTTGTGAACCTCAAAATGGGAGGAGCTAATATCAGTTATTAGTGACTTATTGGCTTGAGTCAATCATAATTTTGTGCTGTGGTCATGTGACAGGTTCGTGTAAGATGGTCAAGGAATTTTAGTTAAATATGTTACGGTCAAATAAATTCCGGTTAGTGTCATCCAATTCAGCAACTGTCAGTACTGATACCGCAGTCGCCATTAGCCTTATATGTGTCTTCGTTATGCAGACACTGTAAAATTTGCAGTGTGTTGTTGTTCATTAAGCATCCCTCAAACTCAAACTGCAAGGACTAAGATTAGCTTTGGCTTTAAACGAATATGCACCGGCTACTGCACTTGTACAAAATATACGAGGGGTAGCTATTAACTAATGAGACTAATGCTCAAGTGATGCGTAACAGCGAACTGAAGACACGAGCGGATTGAAACTTCCAGGGGTTGTTTATGCTTACCCATTGGTCAATGTATACCATGTGATTCGCACATGCGCACTGTGGTTCGATTTAGATAAGCCCAGTCTCGTTATGTAGAAGCCGCACCTCGTATCGATACGGTGCTTGTCCCTGACAAATCAAGTGTTAAATAAGTACCTGAGTACACTGAAAAATCTGCAGTAAGTTATTCAAAATGACATTTAAGAAATGTTTTTGGGAACGCTTTAACATGTTTTCTGTCCCCCTTTCCAGTGGCAGTCGGAGCAACAGTGACAGACAGCTCCTCCTACGCCAGTCTCTGGCGAAGACGCGGAGGCAGGCAGTCCGGGGGCCAGCCTACATGTTCAACGCACGCTCCAACAGCCTATCGGTGACAGAGGAGCGCTTCCTGGACGCGGCGGAGTATGGCAACATCCCTGTGGTGCGCAAGATGCTGGAGGAGCTGCCCGAGCTCAATGTGAATTGTGTGGACTACATGGGCCAGAATGCATTGCAGCTGGCCGTGGCCAATGAGCACCTGGAGGTGACTGAGCTCCTGCTGAAGAAGGATAACCTGGCGCGGATCGGAGATGCCCTGCTGCTGGCCATCAGCAAAGGCTACATCCGAATCGTGGAGGCCATCTTGAGCCACCGGGCTTTCGCTGACACGCGGAGGCTGACCGCCAGCCCCAGCCAGGCTGAGATGCACGACGACTTCTTCGCGTACGACGAGGACGGGACACGGTTCTCACACGACGTCACCCCCATCATACTGGCGTCTCACTGCCATGAGTACGAGATCGTCCACATCCTCCTGGGGAAAGGGGCGCGCATCGAGCGGCCCCACGACTACTTCTGCAAGTGCAATACCTGCACCTACCACCAGAGGCATGACTCCTTCAGTCACTCCCGTTCCCGCATCAACGCCTACAAAGGACTGGCCAGCCCCGCCTACCTGTCCCTGTCTAGCGAGGACCCGGTCCTGACGGCTCTGGAACTCAGCAACGAGCTGGCAGTGCTGGCCAACATTGAGAAAGAATTCAAGGTAGAAAACCTACACAATAACCGTCATCCCTCCTCATGCAACAGTCATTACCCAAGCTATCTGTACGTTGTACATTTCTACCTTAAAAATGAAAAGGCAACTGCTTTGAGAAAATTTGATTAAATTCAATTAAGAAAGTGATCTGTCAAATGGAAAATAACTTGATTAGATGTCTAGGAATATTATATTGAATTAATACTGAAGAAACATAATGTTGGTGGTGAAATGCTACCAAACGTAAAACTACAAAGAAGTATCACTGTCTGAATTTCAGGTTATAATGCTCATTAATATTTAGATTCATGTACAGATCATCTTAAATCAGGGATGGGAACATTTCTCCATGTGTCACGTCTGTCCATTGAACCATCCAGACATTAGAAATGGCCATGCATGACACCCAGAGAACTGCAAGGATAATATATGTCTGAAAGGATATTGATCATTTTCACTCAGTTTTATGGCTAGAAATTGCACCTACGTGACAAGAAAAGGAAGTCTTACAAATTCAACTCTTATTTTCCAGTAAATGTATCCTGAAAATAACACCGCAATTTTAACAAACAAAAATGCATTTTAGCCGCAGGAGTTCAGGACTTAATACACTCTTAACGACAAGAAACAAAATACCAGATACCAATTTCACTGATTTTATGATTTCCTGCCCAAAAAAAAAATAAAAAAAAAAGAACTGCTTCTTCTTTCCAAAATGAGAATTACCTAAATCAGAACATCTAGCATCAGCAGAGATCAAAGCAAATTCGAAAGTAAGCTTGCAAGCCCACACCAATCTTCAATGCAGCAGGAATACGGAGTAAACAGACATAATATCCCAGTATAATAACAAATCAGAAATGCGTCCCTGAGTTTCGGGGTCAGCGCAAGAAAAAGTAGCGAGCAGTTCAGCCATCAGCATGTCAGCCTGCTGTTTTCTTGCGGGAGGATAATCGCTTGACAATGAAAATGACGCCTGTATGCCTAAGTGACTTTCCACAACGGGAGCCAGAGAATTCTCTTTTTTTTTAAGGTTTGTTTGACGTCAAGTAAACTAGCAGGGCAGCTGGTGCAGAGAGAGCTCTTTCCTGGGCACGGTGTAGGACGGAAATGTGGCATGCTCCCTGAATTAACTTGCCAGTAGTCTCTGCACTGGGTGACCTCTGAAAGCAGCTCAAAAATTTTAATGAAGGTCTAACTCCCACTCCTACCTGCAGGTCTGCAGTTCTGCATGAATAAAAATCACGGTAATGTGCGCTGCAGGTCTAAAATAGCCGCTTTTCTCTGGCATTTACAGCCAAAAAGCTCTGGTCAAAAACTTAAAAATAAAAAAAGTGTTGAGTATTAGAATTTTTATCCAAGCTTGTATGCCATCCTTTATATATTTATCTTCATAAAATTCTTTGATACAGTTGAAAAGGCAGACGGGTCATGGTCGATCATTTTTGAAAATATTCACACCAAATATTCATACAAAAACAAAAAATAGCGACAACATACATATACGGGTAAGTGATGCCTATGTCATATGTTGTATTCTGTAATGCATCTCAAAGTCTACTTGACTAAATTACACATCTTATACAATCTAATGTTTCTTCTTTTATGTGCATGTTTGACTGTGTGTTACAATGTACCTTTTTACAGGATTTGAGGAAGTCCATTTTAGAATGTTTCTGGAATTTAAGCATAATAAATATATATGACTTCTGATTGTTTTTGTAATGACGTTAAAATGTATTCTTTAAACGACACGTGTATTAACCTGTAGAAGAACTGACAGAAAAGGAAGCACCCCCCCCCCCAAAAAAAAAAAAACCGGCAGGACATGAGTAGCCTAGCAGGAAAGGTAATTAAGCTCATGGAGTTCACCCAGATATTCTGAGCTCGCTGAGGACTGAGGTAGAGGTGGCCTGTATCCCCTCTAATTTCAAATGCATTGACTTTCGCTGTGAACACAAGCAAACAAAAAGGGGATAAAGAACGGAATGAGACGGGGGAGGTTGGATTGCAGTGAATTCAATCCCCAGGTCCTGATCTCACTGAAAGATATAAACACTGCAGTCTTAATTATTGCGCATTGTATATTCATTGGATCATTGGGTAGCCGTTAACCTTCTTTGTGTTTGGGCTGGACATAAATAATGCATGCAGGATAATGAGAGAGACTGTTCTGCCACAGACGGAACACAAACAGATCTGTTGTTCGGCTCATTTCAGAGATGAGTGGGTGTACATTTTGAGCACTGGTCTGTGGGTGTTTTTCCCCTCTGGTCCTTGGTACTGTATATTTCAGTTATTGTCATAGATAGGGTTTTTTGCATTTGTTTTCACAGGCTTACTCAATTTACAGCATGTCGCAGTGCGTAGTTTGGATACAGTTCAGATAACATTTTCACAATTGATTTGTGTTACAGTATGTTATATAGCGTACTGGTGTACTGACATTTATTCGTGGCTGTCCACTTTAAATTGGTTTTTCACAGAGCAGTAATTGAGCAGTTCCTTGATAAAAAAAAAAAATAAAATAAAAAAATAAGACCTCAGCAGGTCAGGGCTTTGAGAAAGTTCTGACGATAGCGGATTAGAGAGAGCGTTGAGGGAAGCTGCTTCACATCTCTGTGGGAATTGGAGAAGGCATGAGAAAGCTATTATGAGCAGTAGTTAGTGTCATGGGAATAGCCCAGCTAGCCTTAGCGCTGTCCAGCAGAGAGAGGGTCTGTCGCTAGGGAGGGGGGGGTCACTGGTCGCTATGCGTCCGCAGTCCCAGAAGACCAGGCAGGGTAGAATCAGAGCATGACGAGGGCTGCCAGCATGTACGTCTGCCTTTATCTCGGACACATACTATTTTTGGGTTCCGAAATGTCTGCCAGGGCAGATGTTTGAAATACCTAAAAACATGATTATATATGATTTAAACGTGCATTTATAGTGTAGAACCAGAAGTGCCGTAAAATATGTCCATGAAATTAACATTAGACAGACAACATGGTCGTGAGAAGAATGAAGCCAAAAAACCACCTGCCATAAAAGGCCTTTCACCCCGAAGTAACACGACTCTGCTTAACTCTTGGGAAGGCGCTTTGCTTATAATCTCATTTTGTACTTCTCATCACTCCCACAGAAAGTGGCAGGGGCCTCCCCAGCATGTTTTTACAAAGTGGCGCATTGCTTCCTCCAATCATGGATGTGGATTTGCGATACGCCGCATGCCTTTCCAAAGCCTGTTGCATTGTGGTACTTATGCATTAAAACCTATGTATTTAACTGAAACAAAAATGGCCTTTTAAACAGTCGTTTTTAACGTTGATAAAACAGTTGGAGTAGCTAATTTAGCGCTATGAACATAGTGGTGCAAAGCCACTATAGCATTCCTCAGGAAGAACCTTGAGAGTGGGCGTGTGAAATGATTAATCACCCAAACCAGAATCAGATGGCACAAAGCTAATCTCAGAAATGTTTACAAAATTGTCCAGGTGCTCTATCAGAGATTGACCATCTGGCAGGGAGACCAAGAGCTGATACCTGTAGGCTTGACCCAGAGGCCCAAAGCATTTGGTGCTGCAACCAACGCTTCCCCTGTTACTCAGCTCAGCAGCTGCTGGGTAACGGGGATTTAATGATCTGTAGGAAAACCCATCACCGTGTCTTGGCATGCTTCTATTCCTGGGACAGGTTCTAACGGGTCAATGTTACCCTCTTCCCTTCCCTACCCCTCCCCTCCAGAACGACTACAAGAAGCTCTCTATGCAATGCAAAGATTTTGTGGTGGGACTTCTGGACTTGTGTCGGAACACGGAAGAAGTGGAGGCCATTTTGAACGGAGACGTGGACTCCACCCAAAGCCCCGAAGAGCCGGGCCGGCCCAGCCTCATCCGGCTCAAACTCGCCATCAAATACGAACTGAAGAAGGTGAGAATGTGGGGCTGCATCATGGGAAACTGTTGCAACCAAGCTTGCTAGCTAGCATGTCAAAAACGAAAGATTGTATCGATAGTAAGCATCATTTTACAGTTTGGTTTTGAGAGTTCGGTTTCCTCTTTGGCTGTGAGGTAATGTTATGATGAAAGCGTTCCACGGACATTTTATTGTGCCAGAAAAGTTCTGTCATAGTCACAGGCAAATGTCCCAGCCATGCCTCAACTTACTGGCAATGTCCCCAGATGGTTATCGTGTAGTCATGAAGACATATCACAGAGGATGTGTGTCAAATAGATTTTATAAATGTTCTAAATGAAACTAAGCCTGCATATTTCAATGCCAGATTTGTTTAAAGAGGTACTCTTTTACATTTTGGCAATTAAGCCCATTCATTTTCCAACCAAGAGGAGTCAAAACCACTGGTACAGTTTTGATTTCAGTTTTTTTCATTCTGGAGAAATGCTTTGAACTATTCACCTGACATTTAGAAGTTATGAAATTAAATGAAAGTCTACAAGGTCTTCCGTGGGCACTAGCTTTCTCCAGTCAATACTGACATCTTCCAATGAGACTCCAACCCTAAGGGGTGGAGGTCTTTCATCCTTGCGTTGAAATGTTCTGAAAATGTAAAAGAACTCCTTTACAACTGTAGAACCCTTCGTTATGTCTTGTTGTCTAATTGAAAGATTTTCCTTTTGATTGGAGCTAGGCTGGATCCCTAGGAGACCTCAAAGACATCATTATGTATTCTTATGCTCCTCTGTATTGATATGCTAAGAACTGTTACTCCTAATGTATCAAAGGCTCTGGCAAAGTCCTGAGAATGAACTACAGTTAGAGGCAGAGGTAAAGGTAGGGGATGTTTTGGAAAATGTGCCATGGCACATGTATATTGAGGTTGTTATCTATACCTTATGAAGCTGAGGTACATTGAGGATGTAAGGCTGTGATTTGTTACTGAATTCTCTTATTTTGAGCTCTGCCCCAGGCCTCAAACGAAAGAGCAACATGATGTGCTTATTCAAGAGGACAGGAGTGACCTGGGCGTTTGCCGGTGATAGCCTCGAGCGTAGAGACTCGCTGTGTTTGTTTCCTTGTTAAACAAACGGTTGAAAGTTTTGAGTTTCTCTCATGGCCCCAGAGGGTCCTACAGTGACCTTCTCAGACTGGAGTCAAGTATGGATTTTAAATACTTTAACTCTTTAGGTGCTGGCAAAATCGGAAAATACAGAATGTACAGGTCTCTGAAAAAGCAATATATTTAATAGTCAAAATATAAAGTCAAATGAAATGTTATTTACTTTAAACTTTGAATGCTGATGAATTATTATTACTCTGTAGGAATTTTCCTGCCACGAAAAGAGTTAAGAAATTTCAAATAAAGCATTTGACCGATGTCTGAGTGCTGTAATCCTCGGAAGTCTGGAGTACAATGTAGAAAAACACACAGAGGCCAGTTTTGTGTGCATTCCAAATGTCCGTTGGCCTGAGAAACATCCAGATGAAACCCAAATGGGCTTTTTCCAGCCCCAGGCCTGGGGGCTCTGTAGCACTGAGCAGAAACTGGAGCTGGAGGCTAAAGGGTTATCATATTTTAAAGCATTATTTTTTCGGGTGTGTTTCTCAGTCTGTTATCATCTAATGCCTCTCTCCCACACCTCCTTTGGTCCCTCCTCCTCCTCCTCTTCCTCTTTCCATCTGGCCCCTCCCCTCTTTTTGCCCACACTTTTGCCCCTCCCCTCCCCTCCCCTCCTCCCACACAGTTTGTGGCCCACCCAAACTGCCAGCAGCAGCTGCTGTCCATCTGGTATGAGAACCTGTCTGGGCTCCGACAGCAGACCACCGCCATCAAGTTCCTGGTGGTGCTGGGCGTGGCCGTGGGCCTGCCAGTCCTGGCCATGGTGTACTGGATCGCCCCCTGCAGCAAGGTGAGCTAACCACGACCCGGCACTAACAGCCTGCTCCAGCAGTCTGTCCCCTAGTTGGCCAGTATCTACCTGCTGTAGCCATCTGACCCGTGCCCAGCTGATACCTGCCGGCTACGGCAGGCAGGTGTCCCCCACCCCGTCTGACCTGTGGTGCTGTGACAGTCTCACCTGTGCCTGTTCCGTGACCATTTACAAAACGTCAGTTTAGTCTGCTTTAATTTACTGATTTGCATCAAACACTGCTAGACTTTTTGATGAAATGTTTTTATTTAAATTCAAGCTTTGAGATCTACCCATCAGCTTTTCCAATCCTCTTTCAAGGAGCACCACTTAAAAAAGGTCTTAAGCTCAGTGAAGGGAGCAATTTGAATCAGGAGCTGAATAATTTGGTAAAAGATAAAATATGCTGGAGAGCAGAGCTTCGGGGCCGAACTTGGGAAGCTCTGTTCTAGGTCGACTCAGATCTTTCCCTGATCGTTGCTGGAAACCAAGGTTGAGATGCAGTTTCATGATTGAATCAGGGTTTCCAATGTTCAACACTGTTACTAAACTGCCTGATTTCACCAATTAGCTCAGCTCCTGGACCAAAGAAAAACATTACTTAGTGAAATCCCGCACTGTGGTGCGCTACACCCTTTACATGATACACTATGAACATTTACATTTTACATTCAGGGATTTAGCTGACGCTCTTATCCACAGAAAAGTGCATAGAATGAGCTAGAACAGCCAAGGTAATAAACGAGCAGTCATTGCCCCAACCGATTATGCTTACCGTACGATCTGCGCGATATCCTGAACGGCTTTCAGAAATTTCTATGAGAGTTTGAGGATATGATGTGAGGTAGAGGAGATGATGTTTAGAGTCCAGGATCGGGTGAAACCGTTTGCAGTTTAAATAGGTGTGTGTTAAGTTTTCAGTGGAAGGTGGTTAGCTGAAGTGTGCATGCGCTCGCGCCAGGTCAACATGATGACCTCAGTCTGCTCGTTATCTGACCGGTCACTCCTCTCGCCCCCTTTACTCTCAGCTGGGTAAGATCATGAGAGGCCCTTTCCTGAAATTCGTCGCGCACGCCGCCTCCTTCACCATCTTCCTGGGTCTCCTCGTAATGAACGCCGCAGACCGCTTCGACGGGACCAAGCTGCTGCCGAACATGACCACCCACGACCACCCTGGGCAGCTCTTCCGCATGAAGACTACACCCTTCACCTGGATGGAGATATTAATCATTTCCTGGGTCATAGGTCAGTTATCCAGATGCACTACCTAGCCCCGTGTCCCAAAAGCACACTGCATACTCCACACTATTGTGTATATGCTGTGTACTGTTCTAGAAAGTGCATGTTTTCACTAGTTAGTGTACGAGAGTGAACACACTTGATAGTATATTTTACTGTCCAGAAACACGTCACCAGTGTTGATGGTGATGCTTCTGCGTCCTCCGTTTTGTTTGAAATTTTTGGTTGCAGGAGGTGCCTCCCTTTCCGCTTCACATTGCATTCTGGGGCAAAAGTGTCCATGCAAATCCCACTCTGGATCACAGCCATTGTTAGCACGTATACTTGTACTATCTGGTGCATAGTGCGTGACAAATATTAACCACACTATGTACTACGCACTCAAAATAGGTCATAGGTCAAATAGAAATAGGTCATAGTGCGCTTTTGGGACACAGCAAGAGTGATGGAAGGAGACTTCATGACACCTGATTGGCAGAGCTCTCATATGCTCCTGGTAACTTCACTAATTTGAACCAATCATTGTTTTTTGTTGGAAGGCGCAAAACAATTTGATTGGTTGAAACAAGTGAGTTAGGGTAGATAATCAAATTACGGCTTTGCCCATTTTTTGGTGCCTTGATACATCATGCACCCATCACTACTGAATGGCTTTTTAAGAAAACATTCTTTCTTCCCCAACCTAATGTATAGAGCATGGATAGGTGAAAGAAACATGGCAGATTTCTAGCAAAGACAGTCAGGATCTCTTGCAGTCATATAAATTTGAAAAAGCTGCTCTCTGGTCTTGGTATTCAAACATTTGATATGACAGTATCTCATTATTTCTGCAAAAAAGTAAAACTTTCTGATGTACATAGTTATTTTTCACAACTCATATTCAAAACTGCGTTAATCCCTGATTAATCCCAGACTTACTTCACCATTCATTCATTCAAACCATATGCCTCAGATTCCATATAATGTGTGAAATATATGCTACTTTAACTGCCATCTAACGTAAGCAAAATATAATATGCAGTCAAAATCATCTCAAAATCCCTTCAAACCGCAAATGAAAACAGGTGATTATCTTGGAACGAGTCGGTGCCCGTCACCGTCCATAATCACCACCAGCGCCTGCATTTGCAAATTACATCCAGGTATTTTTTTTGATGTGCTAAAAAACCATGGGTGAGAGGCAGAATGCGGGGGAGGTTAAATCCATCAGAATGTGAAATTGTGGCGAGTGATTGACTTTGTACAGTTGACAGTGCTCTGTGCGGTTGTCCATAATCTCTTTAAGAGAGTAAAAAAAAAAAAAAATTAATACATTGTGTGCCCATTACATTTATTGGTGAATACTTGTCTCCTTTCCTTCACTCCGCCAGTATGAATTATGGTTGCAGAGTCCCCCACTTCACACCATCAGTGCTTCGTCCTTGCCTGTGCGTAATCACAAGGCCAGTGGGCGTGGATGACATGCAAGAGCACAAAAGCACACACAGAGCATTTATGGGTCAAAGGGAGGCAGGCCTTCAGTTCATTGAATTTGTGACAATCTTCTGTTTTTGCCAGCCTTGTTGTTGTTGATGGTGCTTTCTGTTTTCAGCAGGTCCTTCACAGGGTTATTGTCCATGCTTCCACTTCCTGCTCTGGCAGTTGGGACTCTCATCCCTGACCTAGGCGCTTTGAACTGCAAGCTCTGGATAAAAGCAATAGACTATATGCCTGTATTGTATTGTAATGTAATGTTTGTGTCAGCCCATTTAAATGGGTGTCACCTGACAGCAGGGCAGGTATTCTGCGCTGAAAACAATATCATCAAGGAAAGTGTTTCACCCTGAAAACCTTCTCTCCTGAACTGGGTGCAAATATGAACATGAGAGCAGATTTAATGCACCAGACTTGTTGCTCAAGTAGATGAGAAGAAACATTTGCTCAGCTTTTATCAGTTACATTTAGATGGCAGAATAACTTCAAAGCATGTTTTTCATTTAGGAGATATTCCCCTCCCTCCACCATTAAATTTTACTCAATGGTTTCTAATCTGAGTGCATCACAAAATGTCGGATTGAATAATAAATGATATCTGAACATTTTTATTTTCATTTTATTTTTATTATATTTGCAGTTTTTACATCAAAGAGTTGTCATTAAGCTTCTTTTTTCTGGAACCATTTATCATTCATGTATCACAATATAGTGGAGAACCACTGGTTTTTAAAGCTTAATTTAGAACTTCAAATTTGAGTGACTGTACATTTTAATTCTCAAATCCTTCCTCATTCTGACATAGAGGTTATTGCTTTTGGGAGATGTCTTTTTGTGTTGAAGCACAATCACCAGCTCTAACAGAAAAGAAGTGCAATGCATTCTAATACAATGCGGAACCGGGGAAACACAGAGTTATTAGCGTATTTAAATGTGGTTCAACCCACACCACAAAACACAGGAGAATTAAAGTTTAATTTCCATGCATTGAGTCTTGCTGCCTGAATTCCTCTGTGAGGGAGAGTTCTGAAAGTCTCATAAATTGACTATATTAGCTTGTGCATCCGTTTAAGACAGTGTAATTGAGGATAATGCTCCGTGAATCAAGCATCACTTTAATCAAGCCAGCGCCATTCACACGCTGCTGTTTTTTTTTTTTTTTTAAAAAGAATAAATAAAACATACAAAAGGATCCGCTGTGCCTTTGCCAGAGCAGAACTTTGTCATTCTCTCTGACATCCATCACCGCAGACAAATCACAAACGCTGCCGCTGAGGAACACACCAGCTTTGGGCCTCCGGTGTTTATCAGCTACTTCGCCCCACAAGTGGTGGAACGTGGTGGAAACAAATGGAATTCTGGGGTCTGGTGGCCATTCCGTCTTCATTTCGAGGGACGTGTTTACAGTACGGAATATAAATAGCTGCTCGTTAGGTGTCTGTGCCCATTGAAGTGCTTGGCTTCCTTGTCCTTCTTTAGATTGCCTCTGCTAGCCTGGGGGCCAGGCTGGGTGTTGGTTTAGAACAGCAAAGATGATCACTTGGTGCTGTGGCCTGTCTTTACAATACCTACACTGCCTAATCCCTCTAGGAGGCACTGTTCTATAGTTGGTGTCCAGGTACTGACGTCAGACAGAGCAGAGTTCATGTAGCAGTGCTCAAGATGGCTGTCACCTACTACTATGCCTCATACTACCTTGTTCGGAATTAAATGCTTTTTGTGAAGCCACTTGTTGTTTTATTTGCTTATTACCGTTCAACACTACACTTGGTCTGGCATTTTTTTTGTTCTCTGTCTCAAAGAAACCCATTGTAAATGGCAAAATTGTGTTTCACACTAATTAGTGAATGCTTGTCTCTTCTGATGAGAGAAAGATAGAGTGATAGAGAGACAGATGAACAGTGAGATTAGAGATTGATAGGTAGATTGATAGATAGAGAGAGATAGATTAGATTCATTAAGCCTATATGGGACTAAAGCATTTGCTTGCTTTCGCTCTTTCTCCCTCTCGCTCGGTCTCATAGCTGCCTGGTTCATGAACCTCGCTAGTGCGCCTTGTCAACTCAAACTGCTTTTGAAAAACCTGCTCAGACCAAACAATGGCGGGTGGGTTAAGGTCCCTATTAAAAGGGCCTGAGAAAGCAGACTATAATGTGCATTTTTTCTTTACATGCTTTCTTTAAAAGCTATTTCCAGTAAATAAGCGTCAATCACACTGCTGCCGGCAACATCTCTTAAGACTAACTAGCTTTACTAGATAGTCGGTAGGGGAGTCCTGATCTATTCGGTCACCGTTGGAGCTTGGGACTTTACCCCTCTCTAGGGTTATCTTTGCACCATTCTGATGTACTTTGCCTTGTAAGTCGCTCTGGGTAAGAGTGTCTAACACATGCCCTTACTGTAATGTAATAATGTGTTCGGCACCATTATGAAAGCTATTCAGCCTTTCCCTACAGGCCCACCTCATCCAGAAATATTCATAAAACGCTAGCCAGGAACACCCCTTCACTGGGTCAGCAACTTTATGAAGATGACAGCTGCATCGCACCGATGATGTATGCAGGAAAATGTGATATGACCCATACAAAGTCCTTTTAGGGGGGAGTCAGAACATTTGCTTTCACAGCCAAAATGCTCATACTTTCACTGATACCAATTTTTGGATTTGGGTCATTGTGCTACACCACTCTACAAGACGTGATATGGAGCTGAGAAATCAAACTCACGGGATGAGGCTGACAGTGCTTTTAAAAGCAGGGTATTTTTCCCACCAGCACAAAGCTGCATGGACTGTAAAATCTGTCTTCACTATTTGTGCGGTCCATGGTCCATTTCAGAGCTGAAAGCGCCGCGCTGTGAAATGTTCCAGTTTTGCCTCTCATTAAGTTTGTTGTTAATGAGCCCTGTTCAAGTTTACCCAGGTCATAAACAGCTGTAAATCTGGCCAGCGGTGTAAGATAAATGTTTAGGGAGGCGGCCTTGTGAATTAGAAGTGGCAGGAAAATATCTTAGGACGGGCTCCACAGCAAAAGATACTTAAATTCAACAACAACTTCGGTAAATGTGTACCTGTGAATGGATAGCACAGAAAAAGTGTACATTGTTCAGGGTTGAACTGGACAGAGTGCAAGGAGGATGGCAGTGTAGTATAATGGTTAGGGAGCTGGGCTTGTAGCTCAGAGGTTACAGTGTAGTGTAATGGTTAGGGAGCTGGGCTTGTAGCTCAGAGGTTACAGTGTAGTGTAATGGTTAGGGAGCTGGGCTTGTAGCTCAGAGGTTACAGTGTAGTATAATGGTTAGGGAGCTGGGCTTGTAGCTCAGAGGTTACAGTGTAGTGTAATGGTTAGGGAGCTGGGCTTGTAGCTCAGAGGTTACAGTGTAGTATAATGGTTAGGGAGCTGGGCTTGTAGTTCAGAGGTTACAGTGTAGTATAATGGTTAGGGAGCTGGGCTTGTAGCTCAGAGGTTACAGTGTAGTGTAATGGTTAGGGAGCTGGGCTTGTAGCTCAGGGGTTACAGTGTAGTGTAATGGTTAGGGAGCTGGGCCTGTAGCTCAGAGGTTACAGTGTAGTGTAATGGTTAGGGAGCTGGGCTTGTAGCTCAGAGGTTACAGTGTAGTGTAATGGTTAGGGAGCTGGGCTTGTAGCTCAGAGGTTACAGTGTAGTGTAATGGTTAGGGAGCTGGGCTTGTAGCTCAGAGGTTACAGTGTAGTATAATGGTTAGGGAGCTGGGCTTGTAGCTCAGAGGTTACAGTGTAGTATAATGGTTAGGGAGCTGGGCTTGTAGCTCAGAGGTTACAGTGTAGTATAATGGTTAGGGAGCTGGGCTTGTAGCTCAGAGGTTACAGTGTAGTGTAATGGTTAGGGAGCTGGGCTTGTAGCTCAGAGGTTACAGTGTAGTATAATGGTTAGGGAGCTGGGCTTGTAGCTCAGAGGTTACAGTGTAGTATAGTGGTTAGGGAGCTGGGCTTGTAGCTCAGAGGTTACCGTGTAGTATAATGGTTAGGGAGCTGGGCTTGTAGCTCAGAGGTTACAGTGTAGTGTAATGGTTAGGGAGCTGGGCTTGTAGCTCAGAGGTTACAGTGTAGTATAATGGTTAGGGAGCTGGGCTTGTAGCTCAGTGGTTAAAGTGTAGTATATTTGTCTGTAGCTCAAACATTAGCCCCTCATCTTTCATTACACCATTCAGCAAGATGCCTGAATGCCTGAATTTCTAACATAAAAATCCATCCATAGAAACAGGCAGTTTAAAAAAAGCTGTGCACATCACTGTGGATAAAGGTCTGCTAAGTGCCTAAAAAGCTGAATAAAAACATCCCCTAAATGTAATCTCTCACAGGCAGTACTGAAACCACAACCTGCAGCCAATCAGGAAGATAAAATAAAAAAAATTCCAAACCATGTAAAATTAAAACAAAATAGAAGTTGCCTAGTGATTAGTGCCTAGTGACAACTTGGCCTCTTCAAATGTTTAAGGAAACATTGAGGCAAACCAACAGTTTGCAGTGAATTTCCTCTTCACTGCCCACCAGCAATAGAGCACTCAAAAAAAGGTGGTGCTCAAAATACAGCTGAATTTCCTGTTTCAAATGGCCTCAAATCCCCATTTAGGGAACAGAGCTACTACAACAAATATTTGACTTCAGCCATGAGGTCTTCTCACAGCTGCCATTAGGATCAAATTGATCACTGGGGTTGTAAACTAAAACCCTTTAAAAGCCCTTCCAGAAGGGTGTGGTCACAGCCTGATTGGCTGAAGGGGAATCGCTCACAGCTGCTCTCAATTACCAATTAGGTGCCAGTCCTCACACTGCAGAACACAGCTGATCCAAATAACCCTTCAAATCACTGGAGTTGGCTGAAGGAATTTGAACGATCTGAAATCGAAATCAAGGAAAAAAAACCTCAAAATCATCGAAAACGGAAAAAGACATGCCAAAGGAAATTACCGGCACCATAGACTGCTGTGTATGTAACATGTGACCGCTTTCTTTCTGTGTCTTCAGGGATGATTTGGGCGGAGTGTAAGGAGATCTGGTCCCAGGGTCCTCGGGAATACCTGCTAGAACCGTGGAACCTTCTGGACTTTGGCATGCTGGCAATTTTCGTAGCATCCTTCATCGCAAGGTTTATGGCGTTCTGGCACGCGCACCTGGCACAAAGCTACGTGGACAAGCACTACACTGACCTGTCCAACATAACCCTCCCCTTCGAGATCGAGTACTACCGGCTGGGTGAGTTGCCATACGAAAAAAATATGAGTTCAACCAAACTCACTTCGGCCGGGATTCAAACAACTTTTGTTCTTAACTTACATTTGAATAAAAGTGATCAGTTCTTTCTCCACAAACGAGAAGTGTTATGCCCTTCCTCTAAATTCATGAACGCCAAACTGTGTCAGTGACACAGTTCGAACACTTGCGTTCACTCATGAGCCAATCTTTTTAAGGACAAATGCAATTCAATCAAAACAGGTTACATATTACAACATCATTTTCTTTGAATATATTATGGTTAATAAGAGGCAAGGGAACACATTCTTTGGAGTGTGCTCTTCTTTCTAAAACAGACCTTAAAGAGATTAAGGCTAAATCGATTTAAAGCAGAATCAGTGTATTCGATTGAATCTACCCCTATTTTTTTTTTTATAAATGATTTATTATTCTTTCAGAGATTAGTATCTGTATTGAGACATCTCAGGTAGCCCTGATAGTCACAGTTTAAATGGATTTAAACTGGCTCTTTTGCAAAAACTAACGTGGGAGGAAGATGTGAAAGCGTTCTGCGCTTTTCCTGCTTTAACTGGTAATTCTTCTTTTCGAAAACTAGGACATTCCAAAAGAGAAAAGAAGATAACACTGGACTGTACTTTACTGTAGAGGGATTGT
Organism: Albula glossodonta; assembly: GCA_019788955.1. Taxonomy (NCBI): domain Eukaryota; kingdom Metazoa; phylum Chordata; class Actinopteri; order Albuliformes; family Albulidae; genus Albula; species Albula glossodonta. Next base: position 797,737 of record JAFBMS010000155.1, read on the forward strand.
ACCCATGATAGACAAAAGAAAATGTTATTGAAAGGAAAAAAAAAAAAAATCAATCAAAATCAAATGCCTGATGTTAATGTGGTAAAGTGCATTGTGGGAAAACATCATTGCCTGACACACAAGTGTATGAAATAAGTTCTGTACGTCTGTGAGGCACATCTAATCATACTAATAGACCTAAAAACAACAACAAACAAACAGTTTATCAGATTTCAGTTCAGAAATCCTAAAAGCGATCAACAGATAATGTTTTATAGCTCTAGTTAAAAATATAGGTGGTGTCTGTGCCTCAGTGGCTTACCATACTGTAGATTGCAGTGGTTTGCTCGGGAAAACAGTGCTCATGAAGAGGGCTTTTCCTTCAGAAGTCTGTCATATTTTTTTTTACTGTGGCTTCCAGTCATTTTTCCCCTAAGCCGGGTAAGTTAACATGTCATTCAGTTCAAATCAAATTCAGATATAATTGTTTTTCCTTACCCTGTGGTTACAGCAGATACCTTACTGGCAAAGGAAACCAAACTGGAAAAGGGGCATACTACGGTATTTTTCATTAGTTTGTTTAAATACTTGATTCTGATTGGTTGTGAGTGTGTGTTTTTTGATGAGGCTATGAAGTAGTCCCAGAGAAATTAGCCTCTGCTAAATTTTAAAATGATACTAATAAGCCCTACATAAACACACAGGCAGTTAAACATTCTATTCCATTTCATTTGTTTAAAATCCTCCATTGTACTGTTTGAGTAATAGTCTCATTTCATTGGCAGTCTTTCCTTAGAATTTCCAAGGAATTCTTATTGCGAATCCCCCCCCCCCCCCAATAACTCTGGATTCTCAGTGAGATTTCATTGGCGTTATAATGTGCTGCTCTCAGGACTGCTATGATATTCCCAATGGATATTCGTGAGTTACTATATTTTAAGATTATATCAGTTTGATTCATTAATATTTTAATGCAAGACTGAAAACTCAAAATGGTATCTACAGTAATGTTTTTTTTACTGCTGGCTTACTACTGATTGCCAGCATTCCTCTGGTTGTTTTAAGTGAATCGCAAGTGCTGCAATGGGTTTAAAACTAGTGAAGCTTACGGTAGTTTGTTTGTTTTAGCCCGGTCAGAAATGAGCGCGCCCACCTCTTTTCCTCCGCAGCACGCATGAAGTGGCTCCCCTCGGACCCGCAGCTGATTTCGGAGGGGCTGTACGCCATCGCCGTGGTCCTCAGCTTCTCCCGCATCGCCTACATCCTGCCCGCCAACGAGAGCTTCGGCCCGCTGCAGATCTCCCTTGGCAGGACGGTGAAGGACATCTTCAAATTCATGGTGATTTTCATCATGGTCTTCCTCGCCTTCATGATCGGGATGTTCAACCTGTACTCCTACTACCTGGGGGCCAAGCAGAACGACGCTTTCACAACGTGAGTGTGGGAGTGAAATACGGGTCAAGCGGCACAGAGGGATGGGCTGTGGTTTGATGTATAGTTTTAGGGGATATATGCGTATGATTTGATTTATTGACTTAATTTAAATGTCTTACACCTAAACGTGGGCTGCAGTGTCTGCCGATTTTTCCTCCAGTCCTGGAGGGCCGCAGTGTCTGCAGGTTTAAGTCCAGTCCTGGAGGGTCACAGTGTCTGCAGGTTTAACTCCAGTCCTGGAGGGCCGCAGTGTCTGCAGGTTTAACTCCAGTCCTGGAGGGCTGCAGTGTCTGCAGGTTTAACTCCAGTCCTGGAGGGCCGCAGTGTCTGCAGGTTTAACTCCAGTCCTGGAGGGCCGCAGTGTCTGCAGGTTTAACTCCAGTCCTGGAGGGCCGCAGTGTCTGCAGGTTTAACTCCTGTCCTACTTGACTTTCTTGAGTAGCCCTGCCTTAGCCAATGGTGAAGTGAAACAGAAATGAACATTCTGTGTGTTGAATACACATGGTTTGACTGATTAAACTTTATGTTCCCCAGTCTGAACCATCTGTACAATTTCCATGTGAAAGCAGGTCCATGGTTTTTCCGAAGGTGTTGACAGTGTTAATGCAAGTCTCGGGTCTCAATCCACTGTGTCCTCAACTGTCCCGAGGTGAAGCCTCTTATGTTTGTAAAAATGGAGCTATTTGGGCCTGGTGGTTATTACCATAGGATCGATTGAGCTGCCGGTCTGGTGAGTCATGGGAAAGTTTTTCTGAGTGGGAGGACTGTCTACCACCACTTACACACATGAGGAGAGGAGGCCCCATTAAACAGGCCCGTCACCTCTGAGAAATCCCATCAGGCCTCTGGCTGCGCAGCTCTCCGTTAGCGACCCCATCGACCAGCCGGCGCAGCGATGACACAGCCCAGCTGCTCCTCTCGGCGGGTCGATAGCGGGGGAATCCTTACCTCACTTCTGCGCCGTGAGTTCATGGAGGATAAATCCACTCACATCGCAGAATAATGCCAAACGTCAACCATCAATTCACACCGACTTGGCTGCAGATAGCATCCAGTCTAACTGTACGATGCACTGCATTTAGCAGTCTAAAAATCCCAGTTTGATATTGCTCCTATAGATATTGCGTGAAGTCCATGGTGTCGCTGTGCCGTTATTCACTGGGAAGCATTCTGTGAGTGTTTACTCTGATCTACACCTTTGTAAGAGATTTATGGCTTTGATTTACCTCAAAGTCCTCCTCATGAATCTTGCTACTGGAAAGCAAAGTTGAAAAATTTGGTCTCATCTCTTACTACACTGATTCAATAATTAAATCGAGCCAATGTCACTGTCAATATCAGAGGAATGGTGTAATTCTCAAGCACAGAAATTGTTCTTCAGTTGCATCTAACTCCTTTGCAATCCTAATCAATAATATTGAATTTCAATAGTGATAAACTCACTATCAGAAACAGAATAAAAATTATTTTTTGTGTCAGCTTTGTTTAATCAATACTTTACGTATATTGAAAATAAATCACAGTATGTTATTTATAATAAGGTAATTTAGTGTATGTGTCAAACAGTGAAATAGAAGAACTTATACATCTTAAAACTGTTGTTTATATCATAGAGGGCTAATGACTGTTTTTCAGGACAATGAGAAAATATGTTGAATCATAAACATGATGTAAGACCATGGCTACCTCCACATGGCAGATTGGCTGGGGTTCAAACAGCATGGAGTGGTAGAGAAAGTTTCCTGAGTTCAGATCAGCAGGAAAAATAAATAAATGAAAAAAAAAATGGTGTTGCAGTGCAACTATTGGAAATGAAACAGAACAGATTACTCCCTCCCCCTCACACTCTATCAAACACAAATCCAATTCCCCAGTTTCTGCTGAGAGCTCAGGAGTGCCTAAACCCTGTGATCCCACTCTGGCACTCCTCTCCGGGCCTCCAGCTGGGACCCGGAAAACCGCAGACCGAACATTTCAAAGGGACAAGAGCGTTGCGTTGCAGGATTTCCAGCGTTCCTGCTGACAGCAGCGAAAGGCCTCCAAGCAACACCCTGAAATACTGGAATGAAAGGAGAAGGGGAGGTGGAGGGTACGAGATGTCTGCTCTGTAGCCTTTCAAGGAGCAAAACAAGAATACATTTACAGAGCGCGCTCCTGGAGGCATCGTGGATCGATGCGCGAATTCATTTGACGTTCCGAAGGGCCTTGTTCTGGAGACTATGAAATAATTCATCCTTCACAAGGCCTCTCACCTCTTTTCCTCCCCTCGTATGTCTGAGATCCAATTACTGGCCCGAGTAGTTTGCTGCCCTTATAGGAAACCTACAAATGTCAATATATGGTGATATGTAATGTTTTTAATAAATGCCAGCATATGACATATGTACAATGTACGGTCCATAAATGATTGAGGCTGTCATGTTTGTAATCACCCAATGCAGAACAGCAGTAAGAGCCAGTGCATGAGTAAAATATAACCTTAGCAGTGAGATCAGGGGTTTGTTTATCAGTTTCACAGCTCAAGGGCTGGGTGTGTTCTCTTGGGTACGATACACCTCACCTGAGAGAATATCCTCTACCACTACACCACATATAACCATACCACCACTATATCACATGTGAACATGAGCTACAGAAGCTGGAGACGCTCTGCCAGGAAAACAAATCTTACCAACCATATCTTTTCTTTGTTTACCACTATGGTTGGGAAAATGTCTTTTGTATGCCTGATTTCTTTGTGTTTCTGTTGTATAAACATTTGTAAACAGTTTTGTATTAAATGCTGTTTTTGAAGAGTATTCAGTAATCAATATCTCCCTTACAGGGCAATTTACTCACAAAGATATATTGAAACATTGTACATTATTTACCCAACAGTTATGTTGAAGGGGTATTAAATACAAAACATGATATATCGCAACAGCTAATGAATGTATGGTTGTGCTTTTTTTATTTAGCAAAACATTTAAACTCAGTTAAATGAGTTCAGTTAAAACAAAGGTAAACAGCTCAATTATTAGCCAATATTAAACCTCAATAGTCTATAGACAAGACAAGCTGCATCCACCCTTTGTGATTAAGTTTTAAAATAATCAGACAACTTTTTTTTGTCTGTCCACTCCTTTATCCCTTCTGCAGAGTTGAAGAAAGCTTTAAAACATTATTCTGGGCAATATTCGGACTGTCTGAAGTGAAATCTGTTGTCATCAACAATGATCACAAATTCATCGAGAACATTGGCTACGTCCTCTATGGGGTGTACAACGTAACCATGGTAATCGTCCTACTGAATATGCTGATCGCCATGATCAACAGCTCTTTCCAGGAAATCGAGGTAACTTCCTTCCAACGGTTATTCTGCCTTTCTTCTTACTTTACTCATTTGACTTAAAATGTCATTGATTTTGGCTCATTCCACGACCAAAAACACGATCTAAATCAAATCTGCATGCTGACTGAGGGACATAACTGACATTAAAAGATAATCTGAGATGTTTTTGCGCGTAATTGTTAACGGTGTAAACGGAACAAAGATAAGAAAAAGGTGCTTTCTTTCAGCCAGTTTCACCGCGCTCAGCACTATTTTCATTCTGTAGCCGTAGGACGTTTTTATTGAGTTCTACACCTCTGTAGCTGGCTGATGTGCTTACGCGTGTTTTCTCATTGAAGTTCACTAAACAAGGGGGAACCGCTGCCTCCGGTGTAGAATAAGGATTTTAACTGTTATATCTTTATCGTAGTCTGATCTGATCAGCAGCTTTTCAGATGGAGTGAAATGTGTGAACGTCCACAGGGTGCTGGAGTCACTCTCACATATCATATGCAATAATAATAATAATAATAATAATAATAATACTCAGCATTGTAAAAATACACATCTCCAAAATTACTTTTCAATAAATTAAACTGTCCTGTTGCTGTAAATTAGACTTTATGCATATCAACTGCTATAGCAACAATATTAATAACAATAATGAATATTGTCAGCATTGTAAAAGTACATGCATCTCCAAAATTCCAACTAATCAGAAAATAAGAAAACGTTGTTAATACTCTGCATTAGACTTTCAAATTTTGTCATGTGCTGTTTTAATACAGTCTCTTTGATCTCTCTTCAATGAATAACAACTCAATATGATTTTTAGTGCTAACTTGATTGTCAAAAAATGCTAAATATATTTTTGCAATGCCAATGATCCAGTAACCTAAATATTTATAGACTTCAGGACATTTAAATGAATGTAATACTTCAGCCCACTGTGGAAAAATGGCCCGTCTCTGGTGACTTCTATGAACTGCGTTGTTCAGTGAACAGAATTAGATGGAATAAAAATGTGTGGGTTCCATCCTGGCATCTTCTCTCCTGACCCGAGTGACTCATTTCAGAACCAGCTGTGCTCTCTCTCTCAGACACATTCCCCTCTCCTCACTGTAATTTCTATGGAAGTCGTAATTGTCTTCTGATTACATATTTGTTCAAAATGCAAACCCCACAATCCCGGCGCGTTTATTTAGAACTGCATTTGAAAAGACGAGACCTCTGAGAACTCAAAAGATGAGAAAGTAGCAAATGGCAGACTGAACAGCAGTTCATGAAATGCTTTCATTTTGACATGGAAGCGTTCACATTAGCCGATGTAATTCATGTGTACAAATGCATTCAGCAAACAGGTTTCTAGTTTCTCTCCATTCCTCTCTCTCTCTGTCTCCTTCTGTCTCTCTATTCAATTAGTTTTTATTGGCTTGGCAATCATATACTTACTTATCAAACAATAACAGACAAGCAGCTTTAAAATAAATTACAGTGAGAGCTTGCATAATCAGGACAGGAGGACGGTCCTTGTTGTTCTTCCTAAAAGACACACACCATACCGTTTCCCAGGGCTCTGAACCCTTCTTCCTGTGGGTGTTGCAACCGTTGTGTCAGGGGCATATTTACAGACTAAACTTAGGACACATTCTTACTGAAGAGCTTTTAATATACTGTCATTTGTTTCCCTTCCTTAATTGCTTTTCCCCTCTCTGTATGTTATAATTAATTTGACTGTCCATGCATAACAATTTGTGTTGTTCTGATATTTTTCTGCATTCGTATTTCATTATTTTAAATTGTTTTGTTGTTTCTGAAAGGTGCTATGTAAATATTTAGACAATAAATAAGTGTCTCTCTCTGTCTGTGTCCTGGTGTGGTTGCCCAGGATGATGCGGATGTGGAGTGGAAATTCGCCAGGTCCAAGCTCTGGTTCTCGTACTTTGAGGAGGGCAGGACGCTGCCCGTCCCATTTAACCTGGTGCCCAGCCCAAAGACCATGGTCAGCCTGGCGCTGCGCATCAAAGACCTGCTGCTGCTCGTGCAGCGCAGACGGGAGGACGACCGCAAGGCCGACGCCGAGCTCAACGAGGTGGGCCTCACCTTCATGCATGCCGGCTGAATAGACCACACAGCACACACACACACACACACACACACAGGGAGAACAGACCCCACGGCACACACACACAGGGAGAACAGACCCCAAGGCGCACACACACACATAGGGGAGAACAGACCCCACGCCACACACATACGGGAGAACAGACCCCACACCACACACATAGGGGAGAACAGAGCCCACACCACACACATAGGGGAGAACAGAGCCCACGCCACACACCACACACATACACACACATAGGGGAGAACAGACCCCACACCACACACACAGGGGAGAACAGACCCCACACCACTCACATAGGAGAGAACAGACCCCACGCCACACACACAGGGGAGAACAGACCCCACACCAAACACATAGGGGAGAACAGACCCCACACCTCACACATAGGGGAGAACAGACCCCACACCTCACACGCACGAGGAGAACAGACCCCACGCCACACACACACACACACACACACACACAGGCATCCTGTATTTTTTGGAAAAAAAGAATGGAATGTCTGTTTTTTGGTGGATTTACTGATCTGCAATCTGCATATGCTTTTTTTAAATTTGGCAGCTAAACTAAACTACAGCACTCCTTTGGTGTGAAGAGATGCCATTTTCTACTTCTAGTCTTAGACACCATACCCACAGAATTTCAAAAGCAGCATCTATTTACACTTATATTGAGAACAAAATCCCACTTTTCCTTATAATATGTACTGTTTAGTGACATGTTTGGTTGAAAATCCCTGGGGTATGCCTATAGCCTAGTGGCTAAGGTACATGACTGGGACCCCTGAGGTTGGCGGTTCAAGTCCCAGTCCAGCCACAGCAAGAACACCATTGCTGTTGGGCCCTTGAGCAAGGCCCTTAACCCCACATAGCTCCCAGGGGGGATTGGCCCTTGGTTAGTCTAAACAACTGTAAGTCGCTTTGGATAAAAGCGTCAGCTAAATGACAGTAATGTAATGTAATGTATGCAGGAGCGTATTCAGATTTGATCAGCACTGAAAGGGTTAAAGGCTCTCAAGCGTTCACCTGGCCCCCCTGCAGTGATTTAAGTACATTTCCCCCGTTTGAACGACCCCCACCCCCTTCAGAGGTAAAGTAACAGAGTCAATACTGTCAGTTTTTAACGTTGCTGTTCGGACATACGCGTATCCAAATTATTCAGAAAAGCGGAAGTCATGTAAAAGCATCAATAAGGAACTGAAATTACTGAAATTAAGCGAACCTCTTGAGTAAGACTATGTGTAATTGCAAAGATTAAAGAAATGTGCTTTCCGTGATATGGAATAGCTTAATATGGAATTGCTTCAATTTAAGTCCAGCTCAGTTTGAAATGATAAGCATTTTATTTTTGGTAAATGGAATGATGTGTGTGTATTTTTATGCTGCGGTTGAATGATGAAGTTGGATATGGATTTTAACTAACGGCGCACAAGCGCGAGCATTGCATTGTGATTACATAGTGCCCTCTAGTGGTAAAATGGAGACAGGCACACAACCAAGAGGTAAAAATATATACACTTGGGATGATCCACTTTTGGACATAGTTTCCAAATGTTTTTAAGTGTTTATATTTTCTGATGCAACTTCTTGTTAATGGTTGGTTTATGGAATCTACTGGATAAACAGTTTTTGTCAGGCTTTGAAGTGCTGTAATATAATAGCTGATTACAGGATTAATGTTTATTTCCAGTAACTGTCCTTACATACTCTCAGTCAGGGTCATAAAATTGGTATTTCTGCTTAAACATAGTCTTTTTCCACTGTGACTTTACAAACTGGTTTGATTAAATGTAATTAAAAAATTATCACAACAAAAAATTTTTAAACTTTAAAGTACTGCTGGTCATATTTTTTATGAATCTGTTTTGCCTCCTGTAGGATTGGAAACGGACTGTTTAACTCATTGTGTGGCCATTTCTCTCCATTTCAGCTGGGTCAAAGCAAGGATTTGGCTGACAGGAGTTCACCGTGCCCAAGCCGGTACCAGGTGCAGTACAATATCACACTCATTTCACGGCTCTTTTTCCAGGTTATCCCACCTGATCGCAGCCAAACTAGTCAGCCTCCCCCAGCAGCCCTCTCCTATAGACTGTGTCACATGATTCCTCTGAGTCACATGACCCTCAGTTCCCCCATACCACCAATCACATGCTGCCCATGTTGCTGGAGGTTGACAAAGTCAGCATATACTCAGCTTGTGCATCAGCAGGTGCCAGTTGGCCAGAAGGGGCCGCTAGAGGTTGATGAGACCAGCAAACATGACCAGCTTAACCCCTATCATCCCCCTTTCGAGGCTGAGCCACTTGTTGCCTTGCCAACATGCACCTTCAGCCACAGCTGGTAATGGCGTGGCTTGGACTGCACCCCCACTCCCAGGCTCACGCTGGCCTCCCCAATGAATGTCTCACTGCATGAGACTCCAATATCACCTCCACACCTGCCCGCTCCCCTTCAAAATCAACCACTTGTTGGAAAACAAAATTTGACTCCGCTTGCTCTCTGTATGGAGCAACAGTGTCTGTATTGTGTACTGAACAGCACTTGGTTTTTGCAGAAAATAATGAAGCGTCTCATTAAGCGCTACGTTCTCAAGGCCCAGATCGACAAAGAGAGCGATGAAGTGAATGAAGGTGGGTTTTGCTGGTGTTTCTGTAACGCATGACCGGTCAGACGAAGCAAACCTGAAACCCAACATTTAATCCCTTTTCAGATATGTGTATTAAATGAAAATACAGTTAACTACGTTTAACTCTTTAGTCTATGCAACACATAATACAATACCGTTCCACTTCGTTTATCCCTGGAGGTACAATTTAGTTATGCATACATATAAAATTCACATTGGGCATATGGTAACAGTGTACACTTAAGTGAAATAGTGACTCTTTCTGTCTCCCCTTTCTCTTTCTGTATTTTCCTCTGCTTCTGTGCCTTTCTCCCTTTTTTCTGTTCCTCTTTCTATCCCCCCCCCCCTCCCCCCCCCCCCCCCCCCCCCCCCCCCCCCCCTCCCCCCCCCCCCCCCCCCCCCCCCCCCACCCCCCTCCCCCTCCCCCTACCCCTAACCCCCACCCCAACCCCCACCCCTACCCCCACCCCTCCCCCTACCCCTAACCCTAACCCTAACCCTAACCCTAACCCTAACCCTAGTTCCCATCCCTTTCTCCCTCCCCTCCCTTGTTCCCCTCCCGGTCCTCCCTCCTCTAACCCTTGTTCCTCCCTTTCTTCCGCTCCTTCTCCCTTTTCCCTCCCTCTCTCCCTCTCTCTCCCCCCCTCTTCTCTCTCTCTCCCCCCCCTCTATCTCTCCCCCCTCACTGTAGGTGAGCTGAAGGAGATCAAGCAGGACATCTCCAGCTTGCGGTATGAGCTGCTGGAGGAGAAGTCCCACAACATGGAGGACCTGGCAGAGCTGATCCGGAGGCTGGGGGAGAAACTGTCCCTGGAGCCCAAACACAAGTGACCCTGAGCTGGGCGCGGCGTGGAGCGGGTCCAGCCGGAGAAACCCACGGGGGCCAGACTGCGGCATCACCGTGGCAACAGTGGCAGAGTGAAGCCTTGTGTCTGCACCCCGAGGGTCAAAGTGCTGGTGAAACGTATATGACAGACACTGCTTGGAGCGAGCGCGTTTGGCCGGTGCACAGTACTGTACATTGTACATTAACCCCACTGCCTTCTGGGACTCCTTTTCACTTGTCAATGTCAGCCCTCTTAATGTGTTTTGTGATTTCCTTTGGCTTTGGATTTAGGAGGTAGTCTGTGATGTACTGTCACTTGCTCAGGCAAGAAATGAAGTGCCCTCGGGTTTGGATCCAGTCCTGACCGTGTGATGTCGTCTGAGATGGGTGAAGGTGATATGTTGTTTGTCACAGCGCCCCCCTGTGCGCTGGAGGGTTCCAGCCAGCAGATCATTTCCACCTTAATGCTTTACAGTGCCCTCCTCTGCTTTGCGTGGGTGCTGTGATCTCATAAGTCTACATAAGTCTCAATGCCCCCAGGATGATAGAAGAGGTCAAAAAACTAGGGCAGGTGTGAATGTAAAACTGTGGATTCCATATTGGTCATGGAAATAAGAACTAAACAAGCATTTCTACAAAGAGAAAGTCAATTTCAGGTGTCTTGTAGCCTGGTGTGGCAGACTTACACCTGGTGAAAGCAGTGCAGTTCAGAGTCTCTGCTGTAAGCCTAGTGAAAGCAGTGCATTTCAGAGTGACAGTGCCAGGTTTATACCTCTCTGCTGTAAGCCTGGTGAAAGCAGTGCAGTTCAGAGTGATAGTGCCAGGTTTATACCTCTCTGCTGTAAGCCTGGTGAAAGCAGTGCATTTCAGAGTGATAAACCCACCCACTTTTGGGACGTTATCAACAAAAAAACATTTTTAACCAATCACATGGAGGCAGCAGTTGAAAATGATGTGTGTCAGGTACATGAAACCCTTTGATGTCTGAGCTGCCACGTCCCAGGAGTGGTGATCAGGAGCAGGAAGTTATTCAGTGGGGATAAGATGTGATCTCCCCAAGTTACTGGGTTCTGAGACTCGTGGTTTGGCCACAATGGAGGCAGGAAACCGAACTACTAAGCTGATGTTTACGTGGTCTGTTGATCCATAAAAAAGTAAGCCATATTCCCGTACAGGAACATTAAAATGCTTTGCCAGGTTCACACATGTCACAAGCTGATCTTTGCATTTAAAATTTTTTTTTTTTGTTTTAAACTGAGCCGGAAATATCAGAGGGAATTATCTAAAAAAACCAAATATTTTATACTTACACATTATTCTCTGGGATTAAGCCACAATAATGTTTCTGTCATGTTTGTCATTTTGTGTAATATGTATTCTTTTGTAGCACACTCATTCAACACCTAAAATATTCGGGGTTCATGTAATGCTTTGACAGCTCACATGGTAAATCAATGCCTAACAATGGTCATAATCGGCAGCATGTGATTGGTTAGTGCATCTTGAGCACGGAGAGACCTGAGGGTCATGTGACTCAGTCATGTGACTCAGAGGACATATTGACGATATTTACGGCAGGGAGAAGCACAGGTGTTTCCAGTCAGACCAGCATTGGATTCGACCTTAGCTTTGAGTAACACACCACAGCAAATTTTGTGCTCTGTCCCTTTCCCCACAAAACATGTGTAGCCCATCCTGGAAAGATTTTAACACTCCACCAGGACCTAGGTGAAGTAAGAGGAAAAAGACAACTTCCACTCAAGTTTAAGCTGAAAATCCAAGACGGCCAATCAAAGAACAGTCATCAAAATAGATCTGATGATGTCACAATCATATCAGTCATGTGATTTACGCAAATTTTTCCCACTCAAACATTCATTCCTATGGTTGTGTATCAAACCTGGCTTTCTGGTGCTTTCTCACACACACACATAACCCACAGACTTTTGCCAACATACTGATTGCTGCTTCATTCTCAGACAGGTAACGATTTATCACACAACTTTCTATGGACACACTGATCTGCCACAGTTTGTAGTTAACTTCCCCTATCGTCTACTATATATTTTATCCCATGGATAAAATGCTTTGCATTGCTCTCTTTTCATTGGTGTTTTTGGTTTTTATCATAATGTTCGATAGGAAAATAAGAATGAAACGAATAAAATGCTTCTCGAAGTTACGGTCACAGTAAATTAACACTGTACCAGATGAAATTGAGAGTGTACAATAATTATAGCTTCTCATTGGTCTGTTTATTATAGAGGGACAGGTGCTCAAATGTCCGGTCAGAAAACTTGCCATACGCAGTGTGGAGAGTCATTAAATCTGACTGCATTAAAGTTTTAAACTGAGGTGAATGCCAATACACACTGTTTCACTGAAATGTGCATTACATAACAATGTGAAGCTTCAGCAGAGTAAATCATAATATCATACACAAACATGATATTTATTGATGCTCATATATGTCTTTTGCTGATTTTTAATATTACATTTGAGAACTTATGTACACATTATTGTATGGTGTATTATTATGAGATAAGAGCAGAACAGAATTCGGTTATTTCATAATTTAATATGGGCTATGGAATTGTTTACTGTAAAGGTGTGATGTGCACCGCGCCGTGTTCTACGCTCTGCAATTGTGACTAAAACATTTTCCAGTGCTGTCAGCGTTTCCCAGACTATTTAAAGATTAGCTCCCCAAACGATTTCCTCCCCATCCCCTAAAAACATAGTTAATCTCTCCGAGTTGTTGATGATGTTTCCTCATCGTTTTCATTTCTGTTTGGCCTTGAGTAAAAACTTGGCATCTGTTAAGTCTATTCATATTTTCTTGTTCTGAACGTTCACTTTCGCAAATTAACCTTTCCACTTGTGGTCTACTTTTGCCAGTTAGGTTTCAATGTGTGCGCTAGAAATATACCCTGGACACTGGTGAGAATGACCCATGCTGTGCTTCTGTCATTGTTGTTGTCAATTAACATGTAATTCCACATCTATTACATTTGTTTACTTTTTAGGTGATCTTCGCTCTGCAGTTTGGGAAACGCTGGTGTAAGTAATGATCTGTGATAGATCGCGTAACGTTGTGTGACAGGTACACTGTGCGTGCACATACTAGCATTGGGGATGTTTAACATCAGTGTGGCCCAAGTAGCTTTCTCTGACGTGTTTATGCAATAATTCATCCTGCTTGCATTCCAGCGCTCACAGTATTGTTATACCTGTTGTGTATTCCCCAGCTAACGAGTGTCACAGCTTGTGGAGGCCACAAAATGGATGTAAACACAAGCTGAGTTTTCATTTTGTATCATTAAAATGATTATTTTGGAGTTTTGTTTTGGAGTCTTCGATTTGTTTCCTTTTTGCTGAAGTCGGGACGTACGGAGCATTGATGTTTTGGCTAAGCCACTTTTGCTTTTACAGCATGCCCACCTCCTCAGACAGTATACTCACCTATTAGCCTTATTACCATTAATACATATGGGCTTTGGAGTTACAGTATGCCCACCTCCTCAGACAGTATACTCACCTATTAGCCTTATTACCATTAATACATATGGGCTTTGGAGTTACAGTATGCCCACCTCCTCAGACAGTATACCCACCTATTAGCCTTATTACCATTAATACATATGGGCTTTGGAGTTACAGTATGCCCACCTCCTCAGACAGTATACTCACCTATTAGCCTTATTACCATTAATACATATGGGCTTTGGAGTTACAGTATGCCCACCTCCTCAGACAGTATACTCACCTATTAGCCTTATTACCATTAATACATATGGGCTTTGGAGTTACAGTATGCCCACCTCCTCAGACAGTATACTCACCTATTAGCCTTATTACCATTAATACATATGGGCTTTGGAGTTACAGTATACCCACCTCCTCAGACAGTATACTCACCTATTAGCCTTATTACCATTAATACATATGGGCTTTGGAGTTACAGTATACCCACCTCCTCAGACAGTATACCCACCCATTAGCCTTATTACCATTAATACATATGGGCTTTGGAGTTACAGTATACTCACCTCCTCAGACAGTATACTCACCTATTAGCCTTATTACCATTAATACATATGGGCTTTGGAGTTACAGTATACCCTCCTCCTCAGACAGTATACCCACCTATTAGCCTTATTACCATTAATACATATGGGCTTTGGAGTTACAGTATGCCCACCTCCTCAGACAGTATACCCACCTGTTAGCCTTATTACCATTAATACATATGAGCTTTGGAGTTACAGTATGCCCACCTCCTCAGACAGTATACCCACCTATTAGCCTTATTACCATTAATACATATGGGCTTTGGAGTTACAGTATGCCCACCTCCTCAGACAGTATACTCACCTATTAGCCTTATTACCATTAATACATATGGGCTTTGGAGTTACAGTATGCCCACCTCCTCAGACAGTATACCCACCTGTTAGACTTATTACCATTAATACATATGGGCTTTGGAGTTACAGTATGCCCACCTCCTCAGACAGTATACTCACCTATTAGCCTTATTACCATTAATACATATGGGCTTTGGAGTTACAGTATGCCACCTCCTCAGACAGTATACCCACCTATTAGCCTTATTACCATTAATACATATGGGCTTTGGAGTTACAGTATGCCCACCTCCTCAGACAGTAAACTCACCTATTAGCCTTATTACCATTAATACATATGGGCTTTGGAGTTACAGTATGCCACCTCCTCAGACAGTATACCCACCTATTAGCCTTATTACCATTAATACATATGGGCTTTGGAGTTACAGTATGCCACCTCCTCAGACAGTATACCCACCTATTAGCCTTATTACCATTAATACATATGGGCTTTGGAGTTACAGTATGCCCACCTCCTCAGACAGTATACTCACCTATTAGCCTTATTACCATTAATACATATGGGCTTTGGAGTTACAGTATGCCCACCTCCTCAGACAGTATACCCACCTATTAGCCTTATTACCATTAATACATATGGGCTTTGGAGTTACAGTATGCCACCTCCTCAGACAGTATACCCACCTATTAGCCTTATTACCATTAATACATATGGGCTTTGGAGTTACAGTATGCCACCTCCTCAGACAGTATACCCACCTATTAGCCTTATTACCATTAATACATATGGGCTTTGGAGTTACAGTATGCCCACCTCCTCAGACAGTATACCCACCTATTAGCCTTATTACCATTAATACATATGGGCTTTGGAGTTACAGTATGCCCACCTCCTCAGACAGTATACCCACCTATTAGCCTTATTACCATTAATACATATGGGCTTTGGAGTTACAGTATGCCCACCTCCTCAGACAGTATACCCACCTATTAGCCTTATTACCATTAATACATATGGGCTTTGGAGTTACAGTATGCCCACCTCCTCAGACAGTATACTCACCTATTAGCCTTATTACCATTAATACATATGGGCTTTGGAGTTACAGTATGCCCACCTCCTCAGACAGTATACCCACCTATTAGCCTTATTACCATTCATACATATGGGCTTTGGAGTTACAGTATGCCCACCTCCTCAGACAGTATACCCACCTATTAGCCTTATTACCATTAATACATATGGGCTTTGGAGTTACAGCATGCCCACCTCCTCAGACAGTATACCCACCTATTAGCCTTATTACCATTAATACATATGGGCTTTGGAGTTACAGTATGCCCACCTCCTCAGACAGTAAACTCACCTATTAGCCTTATTACCATTAATACATATGGGCTTTGGAGTTACAGTATGCCACCTCCTCAGACAGTATACCCACCTATTAGCCTTATTACCATTAATACATATGGGCTTTGGAGTTACAGTATGCCCACCTCCTCAGACAGTATACTCACCTATTAGCCTTATTACCATTCATACATATGGGCTTTATATTATTATCATCATATAATATTATCTCCTTAATACACACAACAGTGTACTTTGGGCAACTGCATGGGGAATGGACCTAGGCTGAATTATAGTTGAGGAACAACACATTTTTTTGTGATTCCAGAGTGATAAAATAAAACATTACTACCATTATCCAGGTGGAGGCGCTGTTGCAATTTTTTTCAGCTGACCAAATCATTTTCCATCTGGGCTTGAGTTGACTGGTGTCACATGATCCTTTTACTTCAAGCAACTTTTACAGGGCAAATGTACTGCTGGTAGATAATTTTTCTGTCAGAATAATTTTAGCATGTCATACATTTAGTCCTACCACATAAGAGTGAAATTTCATTATTAGTATCTAACAGTACCCACCATCTAGAACCATCTAGATTGTGTGTTTTTCCCACAGAATTATTACATGGAATTTATATTATTTTATTTTATTTATTACCTTTATTTTAGCTGGAATGGTCTCACTGAGATTCAGAAATATCTTCTACAAATACAGTCCTTGCCAAGACAGAGGCACAAATATACATGGTTAGAACTACAATAAATAAAAAATGATTAAAGCATAACAAAAAAAAAAACAAAAAAAGCAATGACAAAGCTTGAATGAAAATATTAATTAAACAGTGGAATGAACAATTAGTAACTAGATTCCCCTTTATCCCACATTTAAACACATCTGGAGAAATGTTAAGCACTGATTACTGAAATTATCACTGTGTATTGTATTATAACAGAGTTCCCTCCTTACAATGCTGGCAATATTCCCTTTAGCTACTGTCCCTTTAGCATTGAATAGGTCTCCTGGCACAGGACCACTCATGAGTGATTCTGAATCTTTTCAATTAATGGATCAGCAGTCATTTACAATACCTCCTGCTCCTTTTTGAATAAGCTCAGAAATTTACACAGAATATGTTCAATGAGATCATTCAGTCTTTGAGTGTAAAATACTGTCAGCGTATTTTAAGTGTTAATATAAGCCACATGAACTGCATTCATGTACAGATTAAAATCTCTAAAATCTTGTCACCTTTTGAGTTCAGGGATGCTGAACCATGGGGGCAAAAAAGGGAAAAGAATTTTTTTTTTTTTCCATGTTAGTTTGAAGCTGTACATGGAGAAGTTAAGGCCTCTAGGCAATTATTCAGTAAAACGTTCAAAAGCAAGTGGGAGTCCTGTGACTGGATGTTCGAGTCCTGCCTTAGCGCTGCGAGCAAGTGCCGGAGGTCCGCGTTAGTGAGGCAACCGCTGGTCAAGTCTTGCTAGGGAGTGATGGGGGTAAGCCAGCTAGTTTCATTCATTTCATCGCCCTCTAGTGGCCATTCCTGATCAGGGCAAGTGCCCGGGTACACAAACCGAGTACATGCTGACCTCATAATCGTCCGAGACATTGGCAGCATGAACCTGACAGTGAACCTGCAGTGCAGAAAGGAGTTAGAAGTTGTCACTTGAGTCAGAGGAATCACATGACTATGGCTCTATTGTGACTTAAGCAGGAAAGGGTTTGTCTCAGGAGATCAACAAGTTCAGGCTGGGAAAAAAAATACCCTCCCCCCTCTGAGTAACATCCTCTGCAGGTCTCCAATCCACTCTCTGGTGAGATGGCTGGTTGCTTTCCATCTGGTTCTCAAAGAGTACTCATTCCAAATAAAGCCCCAGAACCACTGCTACAGTTCATTGTTACAGTTTGCTTTGAAGATTACATTTGGTCTCCTCAAGGAGAGAGCAAATCAATTTCACAGAGCTCAAAGGGGTAGAGCCCAGCTTTAAGGCAAAAAGCTCAGCAAATCACTACGGTGTTCCCTGGTCCTCTTTCACACCAAAACAAGAGTCTCAGGCCCGAACAAGTCTGTATCAACTCCATTCTGCAACGCACCTATACACACACATTAAGCACACATGCAAATGCATGCACATATAAAGACACACATACATATACTTATGAATATGAATACACACACACACACACACACATAGGAGGAGAACAGCATCAGACCCGTGGGTTACTGAGGAGAACAAAGTGCGTCAGTCAACTACACCCATATATGGCCAATGACGTAATCCTATACAAGTCTCACAAGGACGGGTTGATAGGCACCGATGATAAATGAGGGGTATTTACCTCAGGAATGAAAGAGTCACACAAGATATGAGTACTATCTCCTCTCTCTCTCACAAAAACTAAAAATACGATCAGAGGACAGCCAGCAAGGGTGCGTATAAGTGACTTTACGCAAAGAAATGTGTAATATACACGTCCCGAGGCTATGATCACGAGACACATATGCAAGTACTCAGTGTAAGAGCCGGTAAGCTTTTGGACCATGTGCAGCAGTAGGAAGAGACCAGAGACACAAAACTGCACACCTCCTGTCGACTGACCCAGAGACACTCACCTCTGTCGAGCCTGGAGCTCTCAATAGATCAAATACTGTTGTCAAGGTAACAAGAAACTGCTCTCAAAGACACGAGACCCGGTGAAAAGACGATTTCTCTTCTTTCGGGTCAGTGTGACAGGCGCACAATTCTCAGCTCCGAGTGGGTGAGGGTTGGGGGGGGGGGGGGGGGGGGGGGGGGGGGGCGCAGAAGAGTAAGAGAAATATTATTATTTAATAATTTATAAAAAAAAAAGGAAAAATCTCAATGGGACACACTACCCTGACAAGGCTTCAGAACTCTGGGAGGCTTAAATATCCTCCACCAATTTAAAAGTGAGATGAACAATATTATAGGTGTGATACTTAGCAATGTCACATCTTAATAAATGAGAACAGAGGCACACTAATGCACATTACAGGACCGAATCAAAAAAGGGATGCTCCACGGCTGTAGCCGTAAGGGTTAAAAAGGGAACATTTCCTTCATTAGCATTCTTCCAGGACGTCAGTCAGCCGAATGAACACACTTCAGGATTAGATGTTCAGTCAGTATCTGATATGAGAGCTCCCTACGGCACTGGACATTAATCATAGCGATAGAGACATTTTCGGAAAAGTAGCGCGTGCATGGGTGGCGAATCAAGAATGGCTAAAATGGCTAAAAATTAATCAAGAATGGCTAAAATTAAAAATTATATTATAATCAAAATTAACCCCTCACCACCTCCAATAAAATTAAAATATAGTCAAAATTCATGCTGTATACTGGTTTACAAGAAGGTTAATTGCAATTTTTAGCTCAATAATCTGATTTATATCAGTTCCTGAGATATTCAGTACATGAAATAGGCTTCATGGGTGTCATTGAATGTTTTATGACAACCGAGCACAAAGAGCAAGCGAACGTGATGGTTCCGAGGCTATAGGCTGCCCCTATAAACCATTTGCTCCGCAAAATCCCAATAATTGAGGAGACACTGCTCCAGGGTAACAAGGGCCATTCCGACTCTGTGCTGCTGAGCATGGCTTCAGCGACACGCGCTCTGCTTTGGGGACGCACGAGCGAGCCTGGGGTCGCACCTGGAATCTTCTGATCCGCAGTCAGGCGCGTCATCCATGACTTCACTGGCCCCGCCCACTTTCACTCGTCATCGCAGTGAGAGTTTACAGAATACACAACAGTGTTGTCGAGTGAATGCGCGGTACCGCAGGCAATTGCTTCAGATGCAGCGGCCGTGATAAAAAACAGTGCTTTTATTACAGTATCACAATTACATGTGCTGTTTTCACTACGAATAACTTCATTATGTATAGGTCATACCAGCGCTCCTCATCAGCTAGTGTAGCCATGTGTGTGTTGCAAGCTTCAGTTAGCTAGCGGGCATGTTATTCACCATATTTAGCCAAATTGACTTTGCCAGCACGATTGGAGAGGGACGTTAATGCTGTAAAGTTAAATTGTTAAAGTGTACGTTTTTTTCCCAAACAATTGTGATTACCGCTGGCATTATCTACCAGTGCATTATCTTGCTCGGGCTGTGCAGACACAGTCAGTCGCTAACTCTGTTTGTAGATGCTGCTAGCCTGTGGTTAGATTGTAAGCTAGTTAGAATCATACTTGTGCGCGTACGGCTTGTAAGTAAAGATACCAAGTGGGGTGACATTGTGATGTAAACTAGGCTATATTCAAGCAAAAAAAGCAAAATCTCTGAGTGAGGCCGAGAAGACAGGTCGACATTTCTAGTGTAACCATGACATGTAGAAAGGGAATTGCGCAGTCTTTAGTGAGCCTACTTTGAATTGGAATGGAGGAAATTTGACTTAATAGCCTTGAAAATATTATTTTGATTGTATGGGACATTGAAGTTTTAAAATGATAACGTGTTTGCTGCTCTCTCTTCTTTCAATAATAATTAAAAAAATATCAAGATATAGTCAAAACAATGTCTGTGAGGGAACTGTGTCCTTCCTTGTCAAACTTGTCCGATGACCTCAGTGTCTTTCCCATTATAAAAATGCAAGGACAATTTTCTTCCTCAGCTACTGTAGGAGTCACACATACAATACATGACCCTGGAACATAAGTCACTTGAGTTTTAAGAGTCTTATAAAAGATTACCCAGGTGATATTTGCGGATCCCTGCCTTCAGGAGGCTTTTTGAAAAGATTATCTTTTATGTATTTGACCTTCCTCTGGTTTGGGCTGACTCATGTAAAGCTGGTCAAATGGCCCAGACTACAGAGCAGAAAAGTCCTGCTGCTGGTTAACTTCACAAAAAGTTCAGCTGCAGCTTGGTGCTCATAGCGCAGGTGAAACAAGGCCATGGCAACCATCAATATACGAAAATGTCTTTAGTAGCTACACTCCCTGGTACACAGCAAGTGTTCATTATCTGCTGAGTTGACTCAAAAGACAATTTTAAGAGAAATTATTCCCCCAAGTCTGTGTGAAACCAAACATTAACTACTGCTGTTGTGCTGGGGGTGATTTAGAATATTACAGAAGTGTTTTCTTTCACAATGTGAGAGAATATACTTAAAGAAAAACATAAAATGTTTGAAGAAAAGAACAACCAACCTGTGCTCATCATTTAGCTCACCATGCTTACCTGCTCACCCAGGTGATCATAATCTGCAAAAAAATAAAGGGGACAGAGCATTAAGTAATTGTGACTGTAGATAGATGGTAGATATGTTTGTCCACAGCAGACAGACAGAAAAATAAAAAAAACTAAAGCGTATGATATCAAAAGCCTGTTATTTTTATCCAAGATCTTTCAGGCACAAACGGATTACTTGACTTTTGGCTTCATTTTTCCAGCATTTATCTAAATTACATTTTGTTATATATGGCTAGCTTGGGCCACCAGGAGCACGCCTGCAGCCATTTCACTCCAAATATATTTACAGTGTCTGAAGTAATCACATTGTGTACACACACTTCTGTTTCTCAGTTTTAAGATAAAATACCTTGTGCCACAGACACATACAGCTGACTCCAATTACACACTCTTGTGCCACACCTTTTGTCTGTATTATATATCATTTTGTATTCACCCCCCCTCCCCCCGAAAAGACTGTCACCAACCCCCTGGCCCTGTCCTCCAGGCTCAACAAGAGTTGTGCGCATTGCCATGGCCAGCTGCAAATGGTATGATCTATTTTGCTCTAGTCTCAGGAAGTACCTCACAGAAGGCCATCAGTCTAAACTGGCCACCCTGTTGGTATACAAATGAAACATTTTTCAAACAGACAAAGTTAATGTATTTATGATTGTGGATTGTGCCAATATTAAATAAAAGCTTGATTGATCAAGAGACACAGCAGAGACGATTAACATCAAAGCACTAACAGAGCAAGGAGTGGTGCTCTCAGGTTCTCTTGTGTCTTAGCAACTCACCGTGCACTTGTACAATAACAGTGCTATAACACATAAGTGGACTGCTCATTTTGAGATGGCATTGGGTGTCTTTGGGTGTTTATCTGCTGGTATATACAGAGTACATTTGAAAGTCTATTTTACATTTCTCTATTCCATAAACCTGTCTTTAAAAACCCATCATCATTTTCAATTTTGCATCATTGACAACTCAACTGTACAACCTGAGCCTCTATGGCTTGAGAATAGAGTTTTAGCACTGATAATTACATTATTGCTGTGTCACAGCTTATGAGAGAACTAATCTTTTACAACAAACACAGTAACAATAATGCCGTGACAAATCTATTATAACCTTAACAGGTCAGCTGTGCTAAAATGCTTAGCCCCCCACTCTCCTTCTCAAAGTATAGAACAGGTTTAGTTTGACCCTTTAGATTATATTCAGCTGGATGGATTTGATATGGAATATCAATGAGTTCAAACGTGTTTGGAACTGATAATTAAGACGAAACTATGTCAATCATTTACATGTATATTCTATTTTATATTATTATATGCTGGCTTAGGTGATGATTCAAGCAGAATGGTGATGAATGGTGTGATGGTAATTGTCTGGAGTAGATTTATTCAGATCTAGAGATTATATCAATTTTATAATGTTCCACAGGCTAGCTCCTTATTTTGGAGGACCCCCAACGGTCGTCCGAAACGCGCCAAGTAAATGTTCATAAATTACTTACGCAAAGTAGAAAGTATTCTATAAACATTTAATGTTCTTTAACGTGTATTTTATATGACATGGAATAGCTAATGTTATCTGTTGATAAGTAACTAAATTATCAAAAAGTAACAAACAATTTTTAAAATCTTGAAATAATTGGTTATATATTACTACAAATTCTTATAATTTCTGGACCTTCTTTCCTGAGGTGAAAAGGAGACACATAATTTTCTTTTGAAAGCCTGGACAAATATTTGAAGAGCGCTGCGCCATGGGACAGAGAAAACCGCCAGGTTGCAGAGCGAGCTGTGAAGATTTGTGCTCTCTGAAGAGCTACGTCTCTGACATCTGTGGGCTCAGTCGTTTCTTGGTTTGGGATGGACAACAAACAGAAAGACGCGGCTGAAGGCTTGTACACTCCGGCTGCAGAACCGGCCACCGCTGACGCAGAAACAATTAAAATAACTAGAGATGTGATCAAAGCGTACTCGGAGTCTTTCGGAAGTTATATGGAGGGGATATTATGCCAAGTGGACAACTCGGATGACATACAGTCTTTGAGGAGTGTCGCTATCCCTACGCGTAATTTTGGGAACTCGGACACTCTTCCATGCGCACCTGATTTGGGTGCTGACGGCGCGATCTGGAAAGACTTTGCCGTCCCAGGAAACTCTGTGATAAGCAAAGACACTCGTGAAAATCCTGAAACGGCAACAAAAGGC
>JAFBMS010001541.1:0-39627 GCA_019788955.1 Albula glossodonta
ATCAAATTAAGCTCGTACCACAGGAAGTTTTTGCAAACGAAAAGTCTCAAGAGAGAGGGTCAGCAGATTTCAAATTCCAATTTGCGTGCGAATCTTTCACATACGGGTGGATGGGCCTAAAAAGGGTGACTATTAGTATGTGCTATCTGATTACACGCCTGTTTTCCGGGCTTGCATTATCCGGCGACGGAAAGGCAACTGTTTCCCACCCTCACAGTTCACTGTAGGGCAGGGAGGAGCAAAACAGTGAGGCACTTTGGTCTGTGGTTCACGTGGTGTTTTTGATGTTAAAGGGACGCTTGTGCTGCAGTAGTAGCAGTTGTCAGTGGTGCAAAAAGCTCTCTGTGACCCGCTCTGGCTGGGCACGGCCTCCGCTCCACTCCGTGTGATTACTGCGCCACCAAAGACTTAAGGAAAAACAAGAACAGCACACAGGGAGGATTAGCCCCTCCCTTCATTCTTCAGACACAAGGGATGTAGCAATGGCCCTTGAGGCATTGCGGAGTCTCCAACAGAAACACAACCCCCACTTGTGGAGTGTACAGCTGAAAAAGGCAGCAGTATTGTCAAATATTTAACCAGAGGTTGCAAGTTTGATTCCCATTTGGGCACAGCTATACCCCCCTTGAGCCAAGTGCTGATGGTAAAATGAAATTTCATACCACAAATGGGTGGCACTACAGCATTTTACCAGCACCTGCACAAGTTGAAACATACTTGGTGTCTGTGGAGAATAGCTTGTGATTGGTTAAGTCTTTTCTCCTGTCAGACTGATCACTTTAGTTACATGGATTGGATTGGCAAGGTTTAATTTCATGAACAAACTTCTGCACTGTATTTAAACGTGGGACCACAGAAACCGAAAGGCAAATGCATGAGACATAGTCATGGTTTAAAAAATATTTATTGTCAAATAGACAAGGATTTCCACTTCCTATAACAGGAATTTAGTAAAAAAGAAAAACAAATTGCCCAACAGTACTGCAGCTGTAAACACTTTGGAAAGGCATTACAATGGCAAAAAACATCCAGTGTACAAGAGACAACCACTACAATAAGCAAATGAACATACATAATTCCCATAGTGCAATGAAATCAGACCGAAAACCTACAAAAGTACAAACCATAACAGGTGGTCAGCATTAAATAGCTTTTTTTAAATGGCTCCATGTGCCAAATGCACACACAGGGATTCTGGGGTTTTTTTATTTCAGTGATCCAGTGCCACAGGCAAGAAAAAGTAGCATGTTGATATTTTTGACAAGTCAGCCACACAAAAAAGGTAATTTCTACATAGTATTGCACAGAGAGCGCCCTGGCCCCCAGCTTCCTCCAGCTGTTGGCCGTTACAGCTTCTGAAACGAGTTTGCGGTTTCACAACAAGTGGACAAAATCTGAACAAAATACAAAACCTCATACAAAGGATTGAGTGACGAGGATCCCTAAAATGGACTCCCGAGGCTAAACAGACACCGGTCAGGCTGCTTCCTGCGTCCTGTGACTCCTAAAGACGGGAACGATCGTCACCGAGTCACAGGGCAGATCTCCCAATAACCCGGCTTTGTGTACACAGTCCATGTTCAGCACTGTAAACACGGCAAAGGAAAAAACGGCAAGACACGAGCCAGCACCAGCACGTCCCCCCGGCTCGACCGCCAAGGGGAGATACCGCAGCACAGGTACCCACAGATCAGCAGCAAGACCCCCAAAATCACCTCCAGTGCCAGAAAGAGGGAGGAAATGGCTCATGGAATGCCACAGCAGCCAAAATGAAGATAATGACCGAAGGACCACAAATAAAGATTCAATTCACCATCTATGGAAAACGGGCCCCGTTTTTCCATTTTAGGTTTACTTTTAAGAGAATTGGACAGATTAGTCAAGGCTGGCTTTCTCCACAAATATGGGATGTTTGTGTGCATACACAGCTTGACATATGGGAGGTTTCATTCTGGGACCTATAAATAATGAAAGTTATATAAAAAAAACTAAAATAGGAGCAACTACAATATTCCTTCAAGGGAGTATAGACTGCTGAATGAATCAACGATTGATATTAAAAAAAAAAAAAGTGCACAAACATTTGTAATCACTTAGGAAACCGCTTCCTTTTCACTGAAAAAAAGTGTGGCAGCCCTTGGATCTCCAAGGAACAGAGTCAAGCACAACGGTGACAGGAACCATCAAGTCCCACCCCACACTGAATGCAATAAATAACTCATGGACTCCTTCAATGCCACGCTTCAATAACGGACAAACTGCCAGGCCATCTCTCCCCACCCCCCACCTTCTTCCACAACTCAGTTCCACCCCCCCCCAGTGCGGCCTAAGTAGGCTGGACAACTCTTGCACTTACCCAAAGTTAATGTACAATAGGTTGTCCCCAAGTGAGGGTGAGGGTTAAGGAGAAGGGGGGGTGGAGGGGAGTGTCAATCTCATGAAGAGGGTTATTGAGGAGGCCAACTCATTTTCAGAGATATTTTTTTAGGTCTGATATCCAATTAGATGAAAGCCTCAATTTTTATTTTTTTGAAACCAAACAGCTGGCCAGCTGTTTCATCCCACTTCATGAAACACCACCCAAGATGGCACTCCAGCAAATACAAAAAACCCTCCCACCACGTGCCACACAGACAAGTGACAATTACATTCATAGGTTCTACAGAAGAACTCGGGAGGGAATCCTTTCCTTCTTCCACCCTCCTCTTCCTCAGTACTCCACCACGGTTCCTACTGAGGAACAGTACAGTTTCCTCTTGATGAGTCGGAAACCGGGGCTGAGCTTCAGCGCGTGGCGGAAGCCCGGGGTGAAGCAGGCTCCCATGAAGAAGAAGTCGCGCAGGCTGGGCCAGGCGCTGCCGTCCTGCTTGAACACCAGCGTCAGCTCGAAGGTGGGCACCACCGCGGGGTCGTAGGTTATGCGCTCCAGCCGTTTGCAGGCTGCGGGGGAGTCGCCCTCCAGCAGTACGTGCAGGACGCACCCCCGGAGACCGCATGGCTCCCCCGCAGACAGCCGCAGCACGTCCCGTGCTATCCTCCGCGTCAGCTTCTCCGGCACGAGCACCTCCGAGCAGTGCAGCTTGGTCTTCTTGGCCCGGGAGAGGCAGTTCTCCAGCATCTTGGCCAGCTGCTGGCAGGCGCGGTCCTCAAACATCTCGCTGGTCAGGGTGGGCTCGGCCAGCGAGTGGTCCCAATAGTCCAGCTCTGGGGAAAAAGGGGGAAACAAAACTTGATTTTGGGGGGGGTCCCCATCCTACAGTACTCTTCATCTCCTTCCTTCCCTAGCTCCATTCACATTCAGCAGATCTCATATCCCACACAACACAGCTTGTTTACTATAACCATAGTTTACTGAAGCAATTCCAATTTAGTACCTAATCCAAGTGTACAACAACTTGAATGGGACAGTATACTACATTGGAATGCTACATTTCAATTGTACGGATAGTGGCTCCTGACTGACTGAGGGGGTTGCAGCCATATTGCTTTCACCTGTCCATACTCAGATGATGGAAAATGGGACTTCAGTGTATCCACATACAAGACCTAATTTAACGTGTATTTGAGTTTTGTATAGTACTATCAATTCCATAATCGGTTAAACTCCAACAGGACAACGGTTACTTTTTAATGATATACCATTACGACCAAAGTTCGTCCGCTTCCGTGTTACGCGTCAGTGTTTCTCCAAAGGAGATCACCATCACCCCTTATAACCCAAGCGCCCGACTCAACACCCAGATGTCAAGGTGAAGACGAACACGATACGCATCGACTGGCTTATTACATCGAAGGGATGTGCGAAAATGACAACTCACCATCAAGGAAACTCGGGTCATATCTGCGGTCTACCAGCTCCGAAATACATTCCGTGTTTTTGTTCTTCAGTGTACTGGTTGCAACCATTGTGGAATTCTTGGCAGTTCTCTTATCAAAAGTACTGTGAGAGAAATTGTGACAAATCGTTAACGTAAGCTATAGCATAAGCACTGACGTTACTCATGCATTCAACTCATTTTCACAAAGTACGTTAAACAAGACATTCCATTTGGAAAATTGCCAGCTCATACTAATGCAACTTCATTTTCCAAATATGCGACAACATATCGACATTAAAATGAAACTAAATAAAACAGTTCAGTAAACAAAGGGCTACTTGGCTACTTTGACTTACGTTAGCCAGCAAACACCAGTACGGTGACATAACTCGACTACTAGCAAGCTAACTTTAGCAAGCAAGTTGCTCTGAAGAAATGCCCAGAAAGTAGGATGTCCTTACCGTTAGGAACAATGATATATATATAGTAAAATAAGTTAACTTTAATAGATGCTCTCTGTTAAATACACACACGCACACAACGCCAGACTTTCTCCAGCCGTTTCACTCGCTCACACTCGCTTACACTCGCACTTTAGTACAGCCATTCGGCTGCCTGCGCTGAAAATTTATAGTCTCCTCTTCACAGCTGACTGGCGCATATCCACCAATCAGCGTAGACTTAGGATTCCAGGGAATTAAATAATTTATGCGCTTTCCCCCGCGGTCAGCATCGCCCGATACCTGCCCCGTGATTGGCTACGGCCGATTGGGAAATAGCCAAGTACTGAACAAATATTGTGTTTCTAACTCACCTGAACGCGTTCCGACCGTGTTTCCTCCGCTCCCCGTCTGCAGATGAGATGATCATGTTACCACATAAATGACACATAACAAACGTCCCTTTGAAAATTTGAAAAATACTTTCACTACGACAGGATTAAATCAGCAGTTCCTGTCTTATTTCGCAAGGCAATGCATTAATCCACTGTATGATAATTGATGAGGTCATTTAGTTTGTTTATTTTTAAAGAATTGTGTTTTCTGTCTGCAAGGTGACAGCAGATGTGAATTAGCTCAGCAACAGCTAATTCCGATTCAATTGATATAAAACGATTGAGTTGCCTCAGCTGAATAAACGATTATAGAGTTACTCTATTCACTTATGTGGTTTACGGCGGGTACTTTCCATACGTAACAGGTAACCGTGATCTTTAACATTTTGTTTATTTTCCAAAAGATAGTCTATCGGTTTTTTTTAATGCATGTGAACTTTAATTTCTATTCATTCATGTGTAATGCCATAATGTTTCAGCGGTAAGCTAATTTAATATAATTTATGTAATACATACATATAGAAATATATAAATAAGAATGCTTAAAGCCTAGATCGTTTCTCTCCCTATGGAAACAGAATTATTTTAAGGGATCGTGGATTTCCCCTTTAAACATAAGCTACAGTTAGGAAGTAGGAGATGCACAGAACAGGAAACAAGTAGCCTACATTTCAACTCACGTAGCCTATTTCTTGGAGACCATATTACCCTAGTCTATACATAGAGGCTGTGCCTGATTGTATAGATCTTATTCAGCCATTTTACAACCCTTTGCAGACTGGCATCTGTGTCAATGCCAACCATGCAAAAATTCTGTCCAAAGTATGCCGAGCTCCCAGCCTCCCTTCACAGTTTACCAGACAGCTGAATTCCTACCCTCTTCTGAGTTACCATGCCTCATAACCAAACTGCCCAACATACCTCAGGAGAGGTCACATCTTTGAACCTTACCTGGGTTCTACCTAGTTTTGCTGTGTCTTGAGTATTTTTTGCTAGGATGATGGGCAAACTCTGAGGGCAAACTCTTCATTTGGTCAAAGTCAACCAGGAATTAGCTCATGTCTTTTACAAAGGAAAGGTGTTATTGTTTTAAGTAATATATTAAAGGTGTGTAATTGGTTTTGTCATACTTGGTTATAAACTGATTTTTCAAGCTCTGTATTTGTTCATACATGTTTTTCTGTGAACCTGTAGGGTTTTTTGCTCTTGTATCTTCATACAAGATATCTCTGTATTTCGATACCTCTGTATGATCCAGTATTAATAGATTTTTTAGTATTTTTTTCCCACATCGTAGTTGAATGGGGGTTTGAAAGGGGTAGATGTAAACAGGCTGACCCCTGGGAGGCCACACTCTGGACAGGGCGGCTGAGGCTGGTCATCCTGTGTGTTTGGACAGAGAGGTATCGCTATTAATAGCCTCATGTACATCTGTCTTTGATTACAACCTTTCAGCCTAAGCATGGTGTGTGTGTGTGAGTGAGTGTGTGTGTGTGTGTGTGTGTGTGTACAAGAGTAATGGATATTCTGTTGATCCCACTCTGTTTCTGTTTATCCAGCCACATTTACATTGTTACATATTTACATCTCTAAAAATAACCCCAGAGAGTACAGATAACTTGTTTGTGTAGCACATGTGGAACATCATAGGGCAGAGTACTGGCAGATGCAGGAATAGATCTTTCCATTCATTGACAGTTTTCTTTGACTGGTAAATTGTCAACATATCAAATTTGTGCTTCGGCATCCACATTTGAGGAAAAGATGACAGGCAAATTTCTTGCAAATAAGTGAATAGATGTATTAATAAATAAATTAAATGTAACAACAACAATAATAATAATAATAATAACAATAATAATAATCATCATCATCATCTTTTAAGAATCAAACCATCCAAGGCATCACTGACATAACAGCCCTGCTAATTGCATAACACATCACATGGCTCCCTCAGAGTCATGCAAAGCCTCCCTTGGAGCCCTTCAGTGATCCCAGACATGAATAAGATTTCTTATGGGGAGAGAGTGATCCTATCATTGCTTGATGTCAGCATGGGTCCATCCACAATGTGCATACCATAGTGTAATTTAGGCTTATGCCACTTTGACCACAGCTGAGATCCACTACTGTGTGCCTGTTGTCCCCGATGGTCATTATGGTTATGAACTGTGGACGGGTCATGGCAATGGAGCACCAATGCTTTTGGGTCAGGTGAGGGCCATGTGGTAAAAGGCCCCATCCAGCCAGATCTTCATCCCGATTTTACTCGAGGAAATACTCATAAAACAGAAGAAGAGAGTGGCGTCATGGAAACAGCATGACGAGTGAGGCCCCCTTCATTGGCTCAGTAACTTTACATAAACAGGATGGCTATGTCACATCTGTAGAACATCCCAGAATGTACACCATGTGTAGATCATTCCTGGAGGGAGTAGGGAAATGTACTTTTATGGAGAAATTCTCCACAATTTCATCACGTTAATTTTCAGACTGGGATCATTGTGCAACGCTGTTTTCAGACCGTTTTCAGGATGTGATCAACAGCTGAAAAATGTCAGGATGAGTCAATCGGTCCTTAAAAGACTCACATAATCATAACACCGTTACCTTAACTTGAGTAAGAATAACCGCCGGGCAGGCCACTGTATTACTGTCCCAAAATGGAGGCCAGTCCGGAAGAGGACTAAATGTGAGTCGATGGAAGTAAATTATCAACCAGCGAGGGGATTACAGTGTCAGTAAGCAGTTTATGTGCAAATCCAAGGAGCAGGAAAGAAACGGCCTGCGATGTTGTAATGTCCATTTGACAACCCCCCCCCCACCCACCCACCCAACCCCCCTTCTCTTAACTTAATGTTAAACCTGGTGTTCTTATTCTACATATTAACAATGTGTATATGTGGACTGAGTGGGGAGGGTTATAAAAGTGTTTTATATTTAATATTCTTCTTAATTATACTACTGGGGGTACGGATTGGGGTCCCTATGAAACTGGGGGACACACCCCCCCCCCCCCCCCCCCCCCCACCCCTGCTACTGAGAAACAGGTTTGTGTGTGTGTGTGCATGTGTGAGTGTTTGTGGGAGACACAGAGAGTGCGAGAGAGAGAGAGAGAGGGAGAGATATTGATTTGATTTGTTTCTCTTTGCAACCTTCCTTAACCTTTTGTAATCAATAAGCCTCCTCACAGCCCAATAAGAAAGAAGCATTGCAATGTCTCTCCAGCCCTAGTGAGCTGTCAGGTGAATGGGCAGCGACAATGGAGGTGCAGATTCGATGATAAGGGAGGGTTACCACAGCAGCTCATATCAAACCTCTAGCTGGTGCTAACCGGCACCTGTTGTCCTTAAAAAATGTTGAACATTTCTGTGAAGGTGCCAGACGGTTGGCATAACCATGTTCCACTGGTTTCAGTTGAAGTAGGCTCAACTTACATAAACATCTTGGCAGATGCACTCATCTAGAGTGACTTACACAGCTTAGTTAAGTACAAACTAGCCATTTATACTGCTGGATATTTACCAATGCAATTCAGAGGACGTACATTGCTCCAAGGTACAAGGGCAGAACTCTAAGTGTTACTCAAACCTGTAACCTCTGTGTTACAAGCCCAGCTCCCTAACCATTACACTACACTGTAACCTCTGAGCTACAAGCCCAGCTCCCTAACCATTACACTACACTGTAACCTCTGTGTTACAAGCCCAGCTCCCTAACCATTACACTACACTGCAACCTCTGAGCTACAAGCCCAGCTCCCTAACCATTATACTACACTGCAACCTCTGAGCTACAAGCCCAGCTCCCTAACCATTATACTACACTGTAACCTCTGAGCTACAAGCCCAACTCCCTAACCATTATACTACACTGTAACCTCTGAGCTACAAGCCCAGCTCCCTAACCATTATACTACACTGTAACCTCTGAGCTACAAGCCCAGCTCCCTAGCCATTAAACTATACTGTGACCTCTGAGCTACAAGCCCAGCTCCCTAACCATCACACTACACTGTAACCTCTGAGCTACAAGCCCAGCTCCCTAACCATTACACTACACTGTAACCTCTGAGCTACAAGCCCAGCTCCCTAACCATTATACTACACTGTAACCTCTGAGCTACAAGCCCAGCTCCCTAACCATTATACTACACTGTAACCTCTGAGCTACAAGCCCAGCTCCCTAACCATTACACTACACTGTAACCTCTGAGCTACAAGCCCAGCTCCCTAACCATTATACTACACTGTAACCTCTGAGCCACAAGCCCAGCTCCCTAACCATTATACTACACTGTAACCTCTGAGCTACAAGCCCAGCTCCCTAACCAAACACTGCTTATGCTTATGAGACAGTAGCATGTATATTCCCTGTCCAATCCATGCTTTAACTTTCGTATGCCAAGCTGACCGAGTGAGCTCGCTCCATTGTTGATGCACCCTGAGGACACAGTAGCCTTCTGTGTGCTATCAAGACAAGACTGAAGCAGGAATTAAAATGGCTGCTGAGTGGGTGGGTGAGGGGTGAGGGCAGTTCTTAGAATAGGCTCAACACTCTGAGTTTTTACAAATGAGATTTTGAAATGGACCCCCCAAAACCACTCAGACCCTTGTCCTGAGCATGCCTGGCTGTTATGTCATTCTGATCTGCTGTCATCGGGTGCAGGGCCATCAGTCTGTGTAGCTGGGTTTTCTCTGCATTCTTTAGCTCCCACCAGTCAAGTATGCTGGGAAAGATGGCTTCCTTTCTCAGCATATTTCTCACAAGACCCGACAGTGACTGTGCCTTGATGAGAAATCCGCTTTCTTCAGCCCAGCTGTCTCTGCGAGTGCCTGACAGCTAGGCAGATTGCTTGCTAAAACAGCTACCGGCGCAACTGTTGGGAGCTAGAGCAAAAGGGGTGCACTCTGGGAAAGGAATTCTGGGAATTTGTTTTTGCTGTGGGATGTTTACCATCTGCCTGTGGAGCTCCTGGACAGAGAGCTGGTCCCGTTGTTCTGTCCTTTAATTCATATCATTAAAAGCCATTGATTAGTCTCTGGCTGAAACTATAGCAGGGGTTGGGGGTGGGGGTGGGGGTATGGGCGCACACACACGCAGGTCCCGTCCCACGCAGAGTACCAGGCAGGACATGATTTAGGAGAAGGTCATTCTGCCCTGTGTTGGGCTTAGACAGAGATAAACAGCCATGTGTTTGGAGTGAAACACAGCTAGAATGGGCAAGTCAGTCTAAGTCAGTCAGTTATGCTCACTGTATCCCATTTATAAAGCATTTGCACATTGTGTAGGTATGTAACTAAAAGTAAATATTTAGTATGGAATCAGGATGGATTAGGACCTGGAAATTCTTTTGTTTTACTAATTCCACCATGGATAATTCCGTCCATCCAAAACCTATATCTACTTTAGCCATTCCAGAGTCATGGGTGGGCTAGAACCTATCCCAGCATACATTGGGTGAAAGACAGGGAGACACCCAGGACAGGATACCAATCCATTGCAGGGCCTGACAATAGACTAACACTGACTCACACGCAAACACACACAGCTACGGGCCATTTTTTGAGTCTAGTCCACCTAACCTTCATGTCTTTGGACTGTGGGAGAAACCTGGAGGACACAGGAAAAAACCGCACTGACATCGGTCTGTATTTAATGTCCATTCCTATCCTTTAGTATTTCATTTCAGAGTAAAGACACGCTGTAGTCATCTCCCTTCCCAGCACATTTATACACACACACACACACACATACACACACACACACTCAGCGTGAAATCTGATTCCCAAACAGAGATATTTAAACCAGTGACAGAACAATCTGCACTCTGTGCAGCCAAACGGCTTGCTATCCACCCAACCAAGGACAGGGAGAGGCCAGCTCTTTGCCTCTCAAGGTGGGGGGAAGCACGAAGAAAAAGTCACAAGGCGATAGCCATGTGCGCGATCTCCTGGCCGCACCGCGTATCAGAGTGACACAGGACAGCTGACGAGGTCATCTCGTCTTCTCTCCACCAGGATCGCTGCTCACGGCAGCCGCGGTGTCGCTCAGGGCAACGGCCGCGCACGGTAACACAGCCCTCCCTTCCAGTGAAAGGCCAAAGGAACACAGGGAAACACCATAAAGGAGATGGTTTTACACTGGGGGGGGGGGGGGGGGGGCAAATTCTAAACACTGCATAAAACTGCACTTTGTTGCTCAGAGCTACTTGACACCAGGTAGGGGGAGGGGGTTTGGGAGTGGGGCGTGGGAGGTGTCCCCTGTTTCTAAAACCAGCTGTTCAGACACAGATAACCCAGCGGAAGAGCAAGCTTGCCTAGAAACAGTAACAAGGTCGCATGGGAAGCACGCCATGCTTTAGCGAATCAAAAACAATTTTCAAGAACGCACAGTTTCATGAATTCCATGAAATTGCGTGGCATTGACACAGTTTCGCTCGTCTGATAAGCCACCACTTTGTCGTGGGGCTGCTCACACCATTCATACTACACGCCTTACACAGGAGCACAGATGGACATTTACTGAAGCAGTACTGCAGTGACACAGCGCCAGGGATTAAAACCTGCAACCTCACAGTCAACGGTCGAGCGCATTCACCAATCACGAGACGGCACAGTGCAGCTGAGCAGCGTCAGTAGCTCGACAAATCTATCCAAAGGAACTCCAACCTTTTGCATCCCTAAGGTCCTCCTCTGGGGTCTGCACGACAGAACGGGCAGCTGTACATTAGGGTGTGTGCAGAAGCACTCACGTGAGCTCTCTGCATGGGGGTAACAGTTACTAACACGCCAGCGTGGGCCTTAGGAAAAGGTGATCCTGCCATGCACGCTTATTTATGGAAACGCAGTCAGGTTTCAGCATCTTCTCCCTGCCATTTGTCAGAAAATGGCATGTGTGCTAGAGGAAAAGCAAACCCCTTAGAGACCTTCAAATTGTGCGTGTCCCCTGTGGTTATTTTAATGGCTGCAGTTTCTGTTTGTAGGGTTTATAATCTGGAGATGCACTATGACCAACTTGTATTCTACTCAAATCTATTCCTTCATTCCATTCTGTGAATTAAAGTCTAAGTCTCACCTACTCAAACTACGTATCACAGTCAAGTCACGATGCCATTTTTGCCCTGAAACTCAGTAGGCACACTAATTGGAGTCAACTTGCAAGAACACCCCAATGGTACAAGGAGCATAGGTGAGTCTTTCCGTTACGTGATAATGAAATGGTCAGAGACAAAAGGATTATGGGAGTGTGAAAGCAAGACTATTTTTAGGGTTGGATAGAAATTCTCCATTTTCCTACTTCGTCACAAATGACTCATTGTGTTATTTTTACAGCGTTATTTTTCTTTTACTTGCAGTTCCCCCTGGGAAAAATTATGTTATTATATTCTGTTTTATCACACAGTATTTTATGTTATTTCATGTTTTTGGTTGAAAAAATGCAAGCCTCAGAGTGGAAGCAAACAGTGTGAATGTCACTTTATGGCCATAATTTATCCTTTCAAATAAATATTCTGAGTCATGCTCAGTTGTTTATAAAGGGTTGTGAAATCAGCAACGTCCTTTTTCCTAAAAAAAAAGAGCAATGTTGAGTAACATAAACAAAGGCACCGATCTTGAGCTGTCACAAAGCTACTTGCTTCCTGTGTCACCCAGCCAGCCAATAGCAGTGTAGTAAAGTAACTGTGGGCATACTGGTACACTGGTACAGAGGGAGAACTCCTAATGGGGTGCTGATATCCTCTCCCTGGAATTTCAGCTTTGTGCCTCAGTCAAGCTAGAACACAAGACCACTCTCATCAATGTGTGCGTGAGCTCGCACTTTTGTGCTTTGTGGAGGTGGGAGACATTCCTAGATGAGCGACCACACACTCACATGGCAGAATCCTGGCTCAGCCTTGTGATTGGACAGAGGACCACATCGCATCACAAAGGGACTCGGAATGTTGGCTGGTGGGCGGTGTTCAGTGTCTGAGGAAAACAAAGACCCTGGACTGCCCCTGGCCATCGTAGTTTGTGTAGACCTTGAACTGAGATGCTGTGTTACTTCATGACCACTGGCTACAAATTCCGAAACTTTTCACCTCCAGCAGGAATTAAGGTGCCAGGTGTTTTGGAGTTTTTATACCGGTTTTATACCTTTTGAGTATCATTTACAATTCTTTACAACCATCAGGAATAGCTATGATATGTTCATCGGATTGATGTGAATTTCAGTGCTGTGAATTATTGTTTTAATAAAACAATATAGCCCCAAAATAATAAAAATAATAACTTTACAGTAATAACTTTACAGGTGTGATGGTACCCCTTATATATCCCAGTACAGACAGCTGCATTTCATTTCACCTGCTATTTTTTCTTTTTTCTTTACTTCATTTTTCTTCACAGGGAAAATATAAGTGGCAGTTCACCAACTGCGGTTGCCTTGGTACCACAAACTTATTTGCCATAAAAAGGTAATCATGTCTCAATAAGGTTTTACTGTGTCCTGTACAATTTTTTTTTTTTTTTGGGGGGGGGGGGGGGGGCTCACAAACAGAATGTACAGTTCATTTCCCAGAATTCACCTCTGTGTTCCTTCTTCCTTCGCACTGGCCATGTGGAGTGTTTCGTTTAAAAAGCATTACTTTCATTCCTGCCATTACGACCTGACCACATGGCATGCATCTTTGCTAAAAACAACCACAGTAACATGCTGACAAAACTAAAAACAGTTGAACAGTTTAAATAATATTTGCTCTTGTTGTTGCTTAACAAGATTACAAAATGTGAGACGGTTGCTTTAATGAGTCAAGAAACATTTTGTTTTTCTATGTGTGAGGCTCCAAGACAGACTGAATTAATGGAAACAGTGTAAGGCTTAACAATAATTTGTTTGAGTGAGTGAGTTTATATGAATACGTGTGTGTGAGAAAGAGAGACTCGCCCTCTGTGTGTGTGTGTATGTGTGTGTGTGAGAGAGTGAGTTTATATGAGTATGTGTGCGTGAGAAAGAGAGAGACTGGCCCTGTGTGAGTGTGTGTGTGTGTGTGAGAGAGAGAGAGAGAGAGACTGGCCCTCTGTGTGTGTGTGTGTGTGTGTGTGTGTGTGAGAGAGTGAGTTTATATGAGTATGTATGTGTGAGAAAGAGAGAGAC
Source organism: Albula glossodonta (assembly GCA_019788955.1). NCBI lineage: Eukaryota > Metazoa > Chordata > Actinopteri > Albuliformes > Albulidae > Albula > Albula glossodonta. Next base: position 13,792 of record JAFBMS010001541.1, read on the forward strand.
TGGCCCTGTGTGTGTGTGTGTGTGTGTGTGAGAGAGAGAGAGAGAGAGAGAGAGAGAGAGACTGGCCCTGTGTGAGTGTGTGTGTGTGTGTGTGTGAGAGAGAGAGAGAGACTGGCCCTGTATGAGTGTGTGTGTGTGTGAGAGAAAGTGATCTCTTTACTCTGGCCCATCTGTTGATCTGAATGTTTTTCCAGTTGCTGTGTTTGACAGAGAGCTCAGCATTGCTGTGTGTGTGCTCGTGTCTGCGTGTGCATATGTGCGCGTGCGTGTCTGTGTGTGTGCATGCGCGCATATGCACGTGCGTGTATATCTGTGCATGTGTGTGTGCTCGTTTGCATGTGTGTAGTGTGTCTGTGTGTGCGTGCGTACATGCGTGCATGTATGTGTGTGTGCGTGCATACATGCGTGTGTGTCTGTGCGTCCATACATGCATGTGTGTAGTGTGTCTGTGCGTACATGCGTGCGTGTCTGTGTGTGTGCGTGCATACATGCGTGCGTGTCTGTGTGTGTGTGTGCGTACATGCGTGCGTGCATGCGTGTCTGTGTGTGTGTGCGTGCATACATGCGTGCGTGTCTGTGTGTGTGTGTGTGTGCATATGTGCGTGCGTGTATATCTGCACGTGTGTGCTTGTTTGCATGTGCGTGCATGTCTGTGTGTGTGCGTGCATACATGCATGCGTGTCTGTGTGTGTGTGCGTGCATACATGCGTGCGAGTCTGTGTGTGTGTGTGCGTGCATACATGCGTGCGAGTCTGTGTGTGTTTGTGCGTGCATACATGCGTGCGAGTCTGTGTGTGTGTGTGCGTGCATACATGCGTGCGAGTCTGTGTGTGTGTGTGCGTGTCTGCATGTGTGTGTGTGTGTGTGTGTGTGCGTGCATACATGCGTGCATGTCTGTGTGTGTGTGTGTGTGTGTGTGGGCGTACATGCGTGCGTGTGTGTGTGTGGGCGTGTATCAGAGGGACAGCTCAGTAGTGGTCAGTGTAATGAGGCCGGGGCTCAGTCTGTCAGCCTGTGCTTGCCGCTGAAATCTTCCATCTGCCATCTCCGTTTCTCAGAGACAAGCTGAGATAAACAGGGGCTTGTGTTACTAACCCACCACTTCACACCAAGGCCAAGGCCAAAGGACTGAGACCACGCAGCTCCTCCATCTCCCTGACAACCTAACCACAGTACCTCGGGCTCTCTGGTCGGTCGGTAAACGCGCCCCCACTTTGCTCAGCCCCTGAACCCCTAGTTATGAAGAGAAGTGCTGAACCGAGAGGCTCTGTAAGGCAGCCCTGAGTTAGCCTGGGTACCGTTAGCATGAACGGTGATTTTAAAGGCTGAGATAAAGATGCTGCTTATGACGCAAAGAAGCGTTTATGATCGCTTATGTATCAACAAATTCAGTATAAAAGTAAGTTTGGCTTTTAAATTATTTTATGTTAGATAAATTAATTAGGTAATACTATTATATTTACTATAAGGCAACATGACTGTAGCAGGCAAAATGTGGATTGTATTTAGTCATGCTGTTTCACAAATACTGGCACCAATAGGAAGTATAATTGATAAATCAGCACTCCGGAAGCGAACTATTCAATTTAGATACTTGTTAAAAAAATATCCAACAAATAAAACGAAGGGATGGTTGAATGGAACACCACAGTGCTTGTATTTGTTGATAAGGAAACTCATACAGAACATGACACCAGACCCAAACAACTACAGCGATAAGTTTAACTTCACCCAAACCGTAATCTGTGCCACAAACCATAACACTCTCAATGTGATCAGAACCAAAAGCTGCATATGAAAAATCACCTTTGGTCCAGCTATACCAGCAGTGGTCAGCTCTGGTCCTGGGCTGTGGTCCTGGCTGTTAAATCTTCTGCCCTCCAAAACCTCATGTGACACTCAGCCAATCAAACGCAACTACACACTCACATTCATGTGTTTAAGTGGTGGAGTGCCACAAGTTTGCAAATGCAGTTTTCATTGCAGAAGTTTTACAGGGTTGGATCACAGCCCTACAGAGCTACAAGGGTGAGCTGGTTTGTATGTCCACCCTAAAATATCAGCAACAAGTTCAGACCCAAGAAACCAGGCGAGGCAATTATGTAATCAACCATGTAAATTGGAAAATTAATTGCTGTGTTACCACAAAAGTAGCTGCACAGCCACCCTTCCACCCTGTGCAATAATATGAACATAATTCACACACCAGTAAGAAGGCTTTTAATTAATGTACCAGCCCAAGCTTCAGGGACACGGAAAATAAAAGGTGAAAGAATAACTACCTCAACCTATTGCTGTGTTCCAACAGAAGCGTGGGTTAAAATTTAATTTAATTATATTTAATGCTCTTTGAATATTTTTATTCAGGCCTTTTTGCAATTACCGGCTAAATTAAAACAATTACTCATGCAAAATCCCAAATTATATAATACCTGTACCTGGAAACACAAGGCGTTTATTGGCAGGTCTGTGCGGACTGCAAACAGAGAGGTAAAATGCAGGTAATAAAAGGTCCCCAGGCAAGAGCAATGCACCTTTGGAAGGGACCTGTTGCTGAAACTGGATACACAGTTCGGTGGCCCCCAAAAAGAGAGCACCAGTTGCTTGCCATTGGCCGATTGCCTGTTTTTTTCTGGGGTTTTTTGTGGCAGTGGAAACACTGGGTCTAGATCTGGGCTGAGAGGCTTGAGAGAGTGTGCTGGGTTCAGTTCTCATTATCCGGGTTTAATTTCTTTAATGGCTACATACACTGATACTGAGTCATTCCAGATTCACCGTCAGGCCAGAGTGAAACATCATTGCCAGTCTGCAGCTCTAGCTCTTAGCGTTAGCGAAGAGTGAGCTGCCTCTTTAGAGGTCGGATTGGACTGGACATGAGACATTTTACACACATTTAGTCATTTCACAGATGCTTGTATCCATAGCAACTTGCAGTTAGCATGTAGCACGCTCTCCTTTAATACAGCTGGATATTTATTTAAATGATTCAGATTAAGTATCTTACCTGAGGGTATAACAACAGTTTTTTAGGAATCAAACCTGCAACCTCTGAGTTACAAGACCAGCTCCAAAGCTTGTGAGAGGCAGACCACAGTATGACATTAAAGACAGAAATGTAAAGAGCACACGCACACACAAACACACACACACACACACACACACACGTGCGCGCACACATGCATGCACGTATACACACCTTCCAGATATCCACTGCAATGTTTTCATTCCTGAAAATATAAAGATGTAGAAAGCAGCATATATGTGACCTTTCTGCTCAGAGCAGTATCAGGTAGCAGGGAAGCAGAGATCGCCTTCTTGTTTACCTCTCGGCAGTTGCTCCCCGCTGGATATCTGAAAAAACATGACACTCATCCAGCCAGCTTTCTTTCTCCACCCCCCCCCCCCCCCCCCCATTAGAAGCACTGTAGATCTAACCACAAACAAGCATGATCCGAGAAATCTGTGCCTATCAGCCATTCTCTGATCAAACAAGGCTCACAGACCACTGTAGAACCTTCCCAGCAGCCATGCAACCACTTTTGAATCCAAAGTAGGCCACTGTCACCGAAAGCCCTTTATCAGATTTAGATTCCATATTTTTTGTTTGTTTCAGTAAAAAATCCAGCAGTATAAACAAATAATATGCCATAAACTATCTGTTTGTGTGATGTAGTTATATGTGCTTCGTATTTATGCAGCCATAGAAATGTATGTTCAGACTCCGCTGTTGTTCTTCCTTTCTAATGTCTGTGACACTTTCGGTGTGGCGCCATCTATAGGCTGAGCTAAAAAGACACACAAATAATTATCTTATAATGACAAAATTTTCAGGGAAGAATTAAAATCACAAGAAAAAAATCTGGCTAATAATAAAATGTAAAATTACTATATTACTTTTTTCCCCTGTAGATTCGATTAACAATGAAAAAACAAATTACACAAGAGCAATGAAAGCGATTATATTACTTTTTCTCTGGAAATTCCCAAACAATCAGGTGCAGCTACGTGATGCTTTAACCCATGATCTGTGCAACAGTAACATTCCAGCCATAGGATGATTATCTCTGAGTCATGATGTCCATCTTGTGCACTGGTAGCCAGTAGTTTGTGAGGTGCAGTGTGTGTCCGCAGCTTCCAGGAGCTAAACCAGTCCTGTAGCCCAGTTCCTGAGATCCTTAGCCCATCCTGGCCACTGTCAAGGGCTCCTTCACTTCCCTTGAGCTCTTTATTAGAGGTTCACATCCCTTTATGGATTATAATCCAAAATTTCAGCGGTATTTCTCTTCCTTTATTGTGAAAAGATCTCCCAAAAACAGTTCAGTTTTTACTTCACTCATGCTCTCTTTTGGCCCCCATGGTGTCATCTCCAACGCCATCCAGGCCTATCTTCATATCTGCATCGCTGGAATTCCCTGTTATGCATGTTTATTCTTCCCACACAAGGCATGAAAGCTTGATAGGTGTTAAGTGGAGCCTTACAGTGCGGTGATTAAGTTTAAAATGGAAATGTAGCAATAAATCCAGACTTTCCAAGGGGAACTTGGCTGTGTCAGCAGTACACTGGATCTATCTTAGTACGTTACTCGAGGTAAAACGTCTTCATATCTTACTGAACCTGGGAAAGGTTATTTTTAAGGACAGGAGAGAAAGAGGAGATGGGGAAGCAAAACGTGAAAGTCTCAAGAGACTTGAAGAGACTCACATAACCTCAATAAAGAACAGAATCCCCAAATGATCCTGCTCTGGAATGCATATATAATATGCTATATAAAATCAGGAATAATATAGATTTATTCTATATTATAGAATAATATAGACAGTATTTCATAGATGTTTTTGGAATGCAGCTTGTAATAAATGTTTTCTTTTTCTACTCCAGTCTCAAATTTCCTTCCTTTCTCTACACCAGCTACAAACTATGCTGTAAAAAAGTAAGGTTCAACAGGTTCTAAGGTTCTAAGGTTCTAAGGTTCTCAAGTTCTCTCCTAATAATCACCAGAGAACCTTCTTTTGACGATATGTGGAACCGTTAACAAACCATTTGGTGATACAGAACCATTCTGTTTTACCACACAGTTTGTCCCTGGTACTTTGATGACTCTACATAGTACCCAGAAAAGTTTTTTGAGAAGAACCCTTTCTTAGTGGTCTGTGGAACATTTTTAGAGTGACCCCATTTCCTTTGATACCACCATATTCACATACACTTCGGAAATTAGCTCAATTACCCAGAGAAGCTTACGCTGGTTTATAATTTTTTTTTACCCATACAACCTATGTATAACACAAGAAATTTTACTGAAGAGATTCAGGCCAAGTGTCTTTGTGCAAGGGTGCAACGGCACCTCTCCCATAAATTGAACCTGCAACCTCTGACTGACTAGCCCACTTCCGTAGTCACATGACCCCCCAGTGCACCCCCGCATGCCATGGGACAGGAACAAATCCTTTGGTCTCTCAGGGGCCATTTTGTTTTAATAGGTAAACAAAGGATGTGAAGTGCTGCAGGATAACATCTGCTTTTCTTTTCTGCGCTGAAACAGGCCGGGTCCAGACACCATGTTTTCCTCTCAGGCTTGCAGGGCTGTGACGTAGTGGGGAAATGAGCTTTGCTTTGGCCCCGATTAAATACTTCGCACTGTAAATAATTTCACATCCAGCGATCGGATCTGAGGAAATCTCTCGGAACCCTTCCCAAAACGGCCTGGAAGCAGCGGTGTCGCTCCGCTTGGCACCATCAGCAGCACGGTGGCTGACATAAGCAGTGAATACAACAGCAATAACAAATATATACAAACATGATACATGATAATAATATGGTTTACCTCTGGGAGAATTTGAATTATACTCTTCCACTTCACCCCAGGGTGTCACACCCAAAAGAATGATGTCATCGTTTTTACCATGTTTCTTCCTGCATTAGAAAAAAGTTCTACTTAAACTCCTTCTCCCTGCCACAGCACCACAATGTTAAAACTTTACTTTCATTTTGAAATGTAAAGTGCAATGGAGAGGGCAAGCACCTCAACGCAGCAGCCAAGACCCTCAAGACAGAGGCTGTAGCTTCTGAACATCAAATAACATCTCAATGATGTAATTAGACAGGACTTAAGAATCACTTCAGCTGTGCACTCAGCGTAGGGAAGCAAGGTGTTCAGAATTTTGTGCGTTTTTTGTATAGTAATGCCCTGCAAGCAAATAATGACTAAGAAGGTGTTACAGTTGACGTTTGTTTAAAAAAAATATTAAAAATGAAAACAAGACTTACTTTTCTTCCACATAGCCAGCCACATCTGTTGAAGGAAGGAGAATTCATGAGCCAGTCATTGAACATCTCAACACACACAGCCATGGAGAGTCACGGTCCCTCTAACCTCTGAGAATTGGTGTTACCATAATAGCGTTACCAATTTTTTCATGACCAAGAAAGAACCAAATACAGTCATTAACGTTTGTGATATTTCACTGCCCTCTACTGGATAATTTGTTTCTATGATCTGATAAAATGGATAGAAAAAACATTGGGTAGACTCTGACTCTAGACTGGACTCTGACCAATTAAAATGAGGAAATGTTTCTTTTTATTTTCTGTGTTTACATTTAAAACTTGACACAATATCCAAATTGAATTCTGAATTGATCATTGCCTGTGTATGAGTGGATCCTGTATAGATCCTTATCTGTGTTCTGTATGAGTGGATCCTGTATAGATCCATACCTGTGTTCTGTATGAGTGGATCCTGTATAGATCCATACCTGTGTTCTGTATGAGTGGATCCTGTATAGATCCATACCTGTGTTCTGTATGAGTGGATCCTGTATAGATCCATACCTGTGTTCTGTATGAGTGGACCCTGTATAGATCCTTACCTGTGTTCTGTATGAGTGGATCCTGTATAGATCCATACCTGTGTTCTGTATGAGTGGATCCTGTATAGATCCTTATCTGTGCTCTGTATGACTGGATCCTGTATAGATCCTTACCTGTGTTCTGAATGAGTGGATCCTCTGTGGTGCCTTACCTGCGTTCGTGAGGATCCTGGTACACATAAGAATTTTGCTTTTCAGAATAATGATGGTGAAAATCATGAGTGCAGCCAAACCTCCCAAGAGAATCCAGAGAAATTTTTTATCTACAGGAGAGGAGAGATTTCTTTGTGTTAATCAGCTCTGCTCTTCATTTAAAGCTTTAAAATGTAATTAAGAACATTTTACATATTGCTCCAATTCAAGGCTTGCATCTGTGTTTGGAAAGAAAACCAGCAAACACAAATTTGAGAACCAGTGCTATAGACCAGCCCTTCGTTTCCTCCATTTGGCCACATCTGCAAAGCAACCAGATCAAGGTACTGGTACCCGACTTTGGGAGGTTTGCCGTCTTCTCTTTCTCACTGTGGTCATGAGGAGGGTTATTGAGAATGGAAGCTGTGGAAAACAGAACCAAACAGTACAGAATATGGTTGTGTATTTTTCCTGCATACGTAATGAACTTGCATCTAGCCAAAGCTTGTTCCCAGGGTGATTTACACACCATCCATTTAGACAGGTGGAATGGTAAATGGTAATGAAGCTGCTTGGATGCTGTATCTTGAATGGCAGCACCTTGGGTGGGATTTGAACTTGCAGCCACTGACTTGCAAGCCCAGTTCCCCAAACATTATACTCCAATGCCGCCCCAAGCTAAAGTGAATACATGGCATATTCTTACCTTTAGAGACTGTAGCAATTGGCTTGGGTTTGGTGGTTTCAGATTCCACTGTAATGACAGTACATAAGTCAGCATTACTGCAGCACATTTCAAACTTTAATCAAAGAGCGAACACACAGCATCAGCGCCAGAGGCTTCTGTGTGTCCCTGGCACTGATAAACCCTGCAATAACACTCAGACAGGTACACAGGGGAAACATTTCTGACTCGGTTTCCTCAACTGCTTCTATCAGGTAGCACTGACGGAACTGACCCCAGGCAGCTTGCAGTTTTGTGTTTTCTTTGGCTTGAATCACTACTTTCAAACGCAGAATTTCCACCCCTTCACCTTGGGCCTGCCTTCACTCAGTTTAAGGGGTCGATTAGAAACCATCAGTTACACCCTGATAGAGGACAGGACTACCCAGTAGGTGATTTGTTAATTTTTAACAGGGGGGATGGCCTAATGGGAGCACCCCCCTGCCCCCACACCACTAACCAACACAAACACACACACACACACACACACACACACACACACACACACACACAGGTGTGAAATGGGGGTGGCAGGTTAACAAGGGGAATGCATTTTGGTCATTTTGCTTAGAAGGGGGATGGCATCCCCCCTCATCCCCCCTCAGATTGCCTACTCGGACTACCACTCGAAACTGTGCAAACTCTTATAGCTCTGCAGTTCATAGCGAAGCGGCATAAGGCTGGTATGCAAACCCACGCATACCTGAGTGATACTGCTGAACACCGATAACTCTAGTTGAGGAGACATGCATGGTCGTAAAGAGCTCTCTCACCTGTACCATGCTGTGCTGGAGGTGTGGAGGCAGGGCTGGTGGGGTTTTTCAGGTCCGTTTGGGATTTGGGTGGTGTAGGAGGGTCTACAATAGCAGATAAGTGATGTAATAAACTCTAAAGGTGTTGTTTCTTTATGTTTCGATCACTGATCTCTACCCTTCTCTGAGTTTACATGACATTACCTTATAGTTATTTAGCTGCCACTTTTATCCAAAGCGACTTACAGTTGATTAGGCTACCCAATCCCCCCTGGGGGCAATGTGGGGTTGAGGGCCTTGCTCAGGGGCCCAACAGCAATGGTGTGCTTGCTGTGGCTGGACTGGGGCTTGAGCCACCAACCTCAGGGGTCCCAGTCATGTACCTTAGCCACTAGAATACAGACTGTTTAAGTGATTGATTAGAAAACCCTGGTTACACCCTGAGTGTGGAGAGGAATAGCCTTCTATGCTACAATGCTTCCGCAAAGTTTACAGATAGGTGACATGAATCTGGTATGCAAAACAAAGGAAACCAGCCTGCTACTGCTGTACACCAATAAGTGGGCAACACTCAAATGAGAAAGGAATTTTCACACTCCATTTTTTCCCACCTTCTGCAGATCATGTTGACAAGACATGCATGAACACACAGAGCTCTCTCACCTGTAACTTGCTGTTCTGAAGGTGCAGGGTTAGGGGTTTTGTTCAGGTCTGTGCTGGTTTTAGGTGTTGTAGATGGGTCTGCAATACTCAAATGAGAAAGGAAATGGTTACCCTCCATTTTTTCCCGCCTTCTGCAGATCATGTTGACAAGACATGCATGAACACACAGAGCTCTCTCACCTGTAACTTGCTGTTCTGAAGGTGCAGGGTTAGGGGTTTTGTTCGGGTCCGTGCTGGTTTTAGGTGTTGTAGATGGGTCTGCTACATTTTAATATAATAAGTAATTTAATGCTTAATGCATAAGATGCTGCACCAGTTGCTTTGTCTTTATGAGTCCTTTATTTTTCTTTTACTTACAGTCAAATTAAACAACCCAGTTACATTTTTCCCTGAGGGTTCTAATGAAAAATTTCTGTGTGCAGGTTGCTTACCTGTTGTGAGAACATCACAGTCACTGAAGGCTTTGAACAGAGCTTCCAGCACGATCCCCAGCTCCTTTGTCATGCGTTTGTCCTTCACCTGCCTCAGTTTACTCAACAGAGCACAGAGATCACCTGTGGGGATGAGAGAAACAAGAGATTCTTCAACCATTCATTTATCTCTCCATCCATCTGGGACACTATGCGCTATGGTCAGCACTATGACCCTGGCCGTAGCGCTGACCACTGCGCTGGCATGCCTCTCTCATTCATTTATTTATCTCTTTATTCACTTTCTCATTCCATTTTGGATAAGGAGATTTGGTGAAAAAGAAAAGAAACACACCATATGACAGTACACTGCTGTGTATTCAGCACTGCACGTTTGCCAAGTTCACTAAAAAACGTCCTCTGCTGGACAGGTTGTCTGCCTATCAGACTTGATCTGTCAGTAAATGTTTTATCTGACATCCCTCTAAAAAATAACTGCCAGTGTTTTACAGTTTCCTTTTAGTGCAAGATGGCATCAAAAATACTTCCCCCCTCTCTGCCCCAATGATGAATTTCATCACATTACGATGGTAAAATGTGAATTTTAATTTGACTGAAGTAGAGAGGATTGTACTTACCAGTGTCTTTATCCTCTGGCACACAATTGATTCCTGCAGTACATAAAGAGGGAATAATGTGAAACACTGAAAGAGATCTGATTTTTTAAAACCTTTACTTAGCAAAGTAGGTCAACCAAGAACTCTCTTTTGCAGTGAGGACCTGGGGAACCAAAGTGGGTGGAGATTGCAAGGGATGATGTAGCCAATCAGATGTAGGGGATTATTAGATGGACAAATGTAGAGAGCCTGTTTTATTTTCATAACTTTTTGACCAAGACACCATGGTTAACACCCCTTCAGAAGAGAGTCATAGGATTTGTAATGACTGCAGTTAGTCAGGCTCTCGGTTTCATATCTAATCTGATAGATAGAACCTCCTACAGCACAGTGTTCCCATCGCAGGGCTATTGGATTTCCGTTTAGTCCAGAGAGAAGTCCCATAAATATGCTACCCAAGACCACACCTGCATAGCTCCAGAACGTCTACATTTACAGGGTTCCAGGGTGTTACGGCTTCTGTCACTTCATCACTTTGTCACAAAGTTCAATTCTGTTTAATGGGAATCTGGAACTCTCTAAACATTTTCGTCACACATGCGTCTCATATCAAATGAGTCATATATATAAAACTTTAGCCAAAGTAAATGTACAGAACCCAGCTGCAAACAATGGCGTCACCTCCTTCCTTTTCCCCCCATTGTAGATAAACTTCTGCTCTGGCTTTGAGGATAGAGAATTTGGGCTCGAGTAAGGAAAACGCTGCTTGATTATCAGGCCAGGTCAGTAGGTCCAGCACTAGAAAATTTTTTCCCACCATTTTCTAAAGATGGTCAGACAGTCGTGTCATATTTTACGACAATCGCATATCCCTCCCACACCAAGAGCTGTTCCCTTCCGCCAGCACACATTCCACTCTGGACAGAGAGGTGTCTCCACCCTGCAGGGCGGGGTGGGTTTCTGTGGAAAGCAGAGATGTCTCCTCTTTGGACAAACACCGTTCGGTGAATCGAGGTGGAATTTGTGATCCAGACCCCACAAATTCCACTGGAGGTTTGATTCATTGCAGAGCAACGCCCAGAGTAAAGTGCAATCAGAAAAGCCACCTTTTCCTTTTTTGAATTATTCATTATATTATTTGAGTGTATAACCATATCAGTTTCCTAAGCATTGTGTGCACCTCAGAACACACCTTGTCTTACGGAGGGGTTTATACATGGACACACACTCTTTCACACACACACACACACACACACACACAAAACCACACAGAGGGTTAATGAATCAGGCGGGTCAACGCTGTGACAAAACCATCTCTCCAGAACGGCACCCAGTGTGTCCAGTCTGCTCCCATTAGCACATGTGGAGCAGACCGGCACAGCAGCACCAGCCTGCCAGTAACAGCACAGCCTCTTCTAAGAAAGGCTGGAGGAAGCCCTGCTGCCGTTTGAAGCTGCTGGAAAGTGTTCAGAAGTTGTTGTGCAACAAATCTCTGAGCCGGCGTTTGTGAAGGGGTGAACAGGATAAATATTGACACAGGCATCACAGAAGTGAGATCAAAGAGGACCCGGGGTCACCCAAGCCCAAGCATTTCCGCCTTTTCAGCCCCTTCAGTGCTTCTCTTTGATTGGATGAGCCATCTTCAGTGCTTCTCTTTGATTGGATGAGTCATCTTCAGTGCTTCTCTTTGATTGGATGAATCATAGTCAAACCCTAAGTGATGATGTAACCTCAGTCTATACAGCTCAAAAGTAGTATTACTATTATTTTGTTGATCACCGACATTTTACACTTACATTATAAAAAGGGTAAAAGTTTGGAAAGTGTTTTTTACTACATATAAATACTAAATAGGTCAGCAGTTTGCAGAAAATTTAAATTTTAAAGGTGAAAAATGTGATCAAAAGTAGTTTTGTATTAGTGCATTTTTGTTCATGAAGCCATTCAAATTGAATTAATAAATTGTATTAAAATAAGAGCTGTACTCAGGAGTTTACTGTGCAGTTTTTCTGTAATTCACTCACCTCATTCGCACATAAACACCCACATACATACACACACAGATGGATATGCAAACATGCGTACACACACACACTCTAATTATGAACTCTCACAATGATCATACTTTTTTGCTATACAGTTCAAAATTCTTGCACATACACACACACACACAAAGTAAATATAAACTCTTACAATGATCACATGCTTCATGTTTGAAAATCCCTCTCTAGCATACACATATTTATACATACACAAGCTGTATTTCTAAAGGTTTACAATTATCATATTTTTCTGATGTTTCAAAATTCCTCACTAGTGCCCACACACACACACCCACACACACGCACACGCACGCACACACACAGGTCCAGCAGCTGGGTGAAACGCAGTACAGCGATCAGTACCTGTAGTCCCCAGCTCCAGCGCAGTAAGGAAGAGGAAGGTCGCGGTGGACAGCTTCATAACTGCAGAGCTGTGCTCTGTGTTTGGTTCGGTCCCTGGTTCCGGCTCTGGCAGCGCACTGCGGCGGAGTGTGTGCGCGTGTGTGAGTGCTCTGTGCTTAAAAGGGCAAATGGCACACGACAGGCCCCATCCCACTACTCACCACCACCTCTCCCTGTGTGGGCGGGGCATGGTGTGGTGCGGCGTGGCGCGGCCCCTTCCCACTCCTACAGGAAAGCCCATGCTGAGAGATGACCCGTTGGGTCACGTCCACAACTCCAAACCCCCCGCCCCCTTTAGCTCACCCCCCTTCCTGGACACTCCCAGCCCGCCCCGCCAATCTTTATTGTTAGCCTCATTTCTGTTTTTAGAGCTTGCCATCTGCGAAAGGAAATTACTGTGTATTACTGCTTAATTATTCAATTAAGCTGGGGGATGAAAAGATGGCCCAAGCTGGCAAAACAATTCCCAATCTTTGATTGGCGAGATATCAAAATAATAACATGGCAGTAAACGGAAAGACACTGATAACCAGGTCTGCGTGTCATGGCTGTCCCTATGCATCACTATCGCAGCTTTCCCAAGGAAGGCAGCATCTCACTGGGGAGCCGAATCCTACGGCAGCGACGCGCCCAACTGTCCGCCTCCGGCTGCGTATCGCAGGGAGAAGTGTACAATTACACTGCCGCTAAAGTGTTTTTTTTTGTTTGCTTTTGGATCTGCATTTAGTTGAATCCAAAGTGTTTTGCTGAAACTGCATATGCCCTTAAAAGTGACTATGTGCATTTGATTGAATCTGATTGAATGCATTGTATTCTCTCTCCTCATGCCCTGTCCAGGCCCCCGTTCTGCACCTGCGTGGGTGGCTCGGGGGCTGGACTGTGACTCACTCCACAGCCCCCAGTATTTCTTGCTCCCACTCTCGAACCTCATGAGAGAGGAACACTTACCTCCATGACTCACCCCCGAAGAAACCTTTACCTGAGAACACTTATGGGCCATTCGCATGGTAATGGTCCTCTAAATGTGGAAGCAGGGACACAGGCCTGCTGCTCGTACAGCGAGCTGCCAAACTATTAAATAATGGATGAAAAATTGAAAAAAAACTCTTTATTCACATCACTTCCGAGGCTGGGAGAGGATGGCAGAGTGGGGCTGGAGGAGTCCCAGAGTTATATAAATCAGATATAATGATTTATTTTGCTGACAAAAAACATTAGCTCTTTTCAAATTGGAGATAATTAAAAATGGTGAGATGTACATTTGATATGTTTTGGAGTTTCCTGTTACTTCAATTGTGTGTGTGTGTGTGTGTGTGTGTGTGTGTGCGCATGCTGAGGGGTTGGAGGGTTAAAATGAGGTAGCTCTCACACCTGAAAACACAAAGACCATGGAATGTGTGTGTTCTGTGTCCCATCACCTCCCATTGTGTGTGTGTTTGTGTGGGTGTGTGTGAGAGCGTGGATACCCGGCCCAAGCCTGACGGGCCCGATGGGACAAATTTAGAAATGATGTTCGGGCTCAGTCCTATTGGCTGAACAATAACTAGGCAGCGAACATTTGACTTTTGAACTACCAATTAGGATGGGGTAGCTTAGTGGACATGGTGCTTCTTTTTAGTGAAAATATAGTGTAAAAATAAATACAAATGATGGTCCTACTATCTGTGTTGGGATACCTTCTGTTGAGTGCTGGGCTTGTTTATTTATGTGACAACGCAACACATAGACTGTGTCAGGAGGCAAATATTCATAAGCTAAAGATGGAGAACGTCAAACAAAATGAGTCATCAGGAAAGTATAGCATAAACCGTGCAGGGAAATAAACAGTATGGAGGCATTTCGATTTAGTCGTCAATCCAGATAATAATGAAGCAGTTGGTTATGTAAAATGTAAAACATACGGGGTTCTGCTGAGGTATGACAGCGAGAAGACTGGGAATTCACAAACTCGGTGCTTCAGCTTACATTAACTGCATCAGGTTTGGATCGGGTTCGGACATAAAAAGCAGAAACCCTGTCAGGTTTGGGTCGGGCTCGGTTACTACTCTCTCGGACTCGGGTCGGGTCCGGACAGAAAAGCGCTGCCCGAGCCGCACTTCAGCACAAAGCCATGGATAGCGTGCGTTCCTGCCATGGCCTCCAACCGATCAGCGATCGTCTCTGGCGGCCCACAGCACACTGCACAGGCCAGGCTATTACATCCTGCCTATTGTTCAGCGCACAATGGCCCTGGGGTAAGACAGGCACTGGCCACCTTCAGGAAAAAATACTCCCTCCTATGTTTCTAAATCGAGATGGAACAGCCCGATTCTTCTATGCCAAGAATGTCTTACTGTTCACATCATAATGGGGGGTTTTTCTTTTCCTTTTTCCACCCGCTTTACTGTGAAACTTATCAAAATAATAATGCAAAATGTGCACTTCTTTCTGAAATTCTGAAATAAGCTTGAGCACAGAAATAATTACATCAAAGGGCAGGTGACACGTCTCAGAGTCAAGGTCCTTCACTGCCCTGATGAGACACGCCGGCCTCTTGTTTGATTCAAAAATTGTGGAGCAGTTCTCCTCAGTCTTCAAGCTCATTTTTATTGCAGTGCAAACTCTGTTCAACCTTCCAACAATTACTTTGGATTAACTTGCATAGAGAAAATGTCTTCACCCTCTGTCCTTGAAATGAGTTGGTGGCATCTGAGTAGGCAAATTATGAAGGTAATTACTTTGTAATTAATCTGTAAAATTTTGAAATTACAGGAATGATCTGGATAGGACTTTTTAATTCATAAGGTAGCTTTTACCCATGTCATCAGACTTTTTAAAACCTATTTTTAACTTGTAAGTGTAAGTAATTGACTTCTGATATTTTTTTGTTGCAAAACGCATTTTACTTAGGTTATTACATTTATTTTGTCAATTTACATTGCAATACACACTAATAATAATAATGTAATAACACATTCATGAGGATTAACTAGAAAGGTTATTTGTTTTATTGCACAAATTTCCTCATGATTCTCAAATACTCCCACTGGCTTTCACTTATTTCACTGCAGAAAATTCTTCATAATCCAAAAAATTGTTACCAGTTTCTTTCATGGAAAAATGTTGCCCATAATTGTCAGATAATCTATGTGTAGCGTGTTCATTTCATACCCAATGATGCTTGCAACTAAATTAAACTATGCAATTAAAAAACTCAAACTATACAGGAAATTCACACCGATGGGTTTGAGGGACAAAATAAATTGGCAAAAGCATCAATGATCTTTCCATAGATGGAAACGATTTATTTGTAATGTTTACATTTATTTTTGTATTTGTTTGTTTATTTTCTCGCAGTCACAGGCCGGCCTCGAGCACAGCGGCAAGCGCCTGAGCCTCCCCACACAGAACACACACCGCTGGGTCCAGCTGGACATCATGCACCTTTTATTCAACGGTAATATAAAATACTTCTCTTTTTTTTTCTTTTGCAAGTGCATGCTTTGTCTGCCAACAGTTTCAAAGTCAAATTACAAAAGCAAGGCTTCATGTTGTCATGTTGTAGTGAATTACTTGGGCACTTAAAACAGATTTAAAAAAAAAAAAAAAAAGTCTAACAGATTTTTTTTTAAATTTCCTCTTAAAGTATGGAGCAGTAACGATCCTGCAAATGATATACAAAGAAAAACAGATCCAAATAATAATAATAATAATAATAATAATAATAATAATAAAATTACACTTTGTGGCACATTACAAGACATAACCTAAATGACTAAACCATTATGACAAAACAGCTATCCATGCGTTTTGATTTCCACGTGTAACCACAAACCTATCTCACAATGACTGCTAACCATGCCGAGTCTGGCTCACTACGTGTGCACTGAAAAGCTTATAGTAAAAACAGCATGAGTCCACCTCAGTCTTAAAGAGCTCAATGCGATAATTACAAAAGACGCTAAAGGCATAAAAGTCATATCATTGAGTGACTGTAAAGAACGATGCTTTAACATTTCCAGTAAATATCTGCTAAGCACACTATACTCCTCAATATTTCTTGGCAGCCAAGTTAATTAAATTCCTTGATTGACTATTTCCTTTATTTAATTCGTTTTTTTTTTATAAAACATGCATAGGCAGATTCTTTAAGTTATTTAAACTTTTTTTTTTTTTTTTTTTACAGAATATAGACTTCTTCCACTTAACTTTATATGGTATTTAAGATTTTGTTCACTATACTTTAAAAAAGACCAAAAGAAAGTTGCCACTCATCAAAGCAATTCTAGCAAGCCACGACCAATAATTCTATCTTTCAACAAAACAGAACAAAGTTTCAGCAAATAATACATAAATGTAAATTCCAGTTATCAAATTTTCAAGAAAAAAAAGTATTCATTGCCAAGGTAACCATGTTACAGAGGACAGAGCCGAAGCACACTGTAAATAAACCTGAGGTAATCATGACCTGTTCAGAGCCACAGACCCTCTCCTTTTTTGGCATTTTAAACAATTTTGCAACATTCTTTTAAGACTGCCTAATTAAAATCAGAGCTATTGTTATGATAAGAATAGCAAAAAAAAAAGTTATCAATAAATAGTCCTTATTTAGTTTGTACACCTTTATATGTTAAAAACATTTCATTTCATTCGTTCTTTCCGTTTTTAGTGCTGTATTTTTGTAAACGTACAAGAGTTAGTAAGAAGATAGACAAAATTTCCATGTCCAGTAAAGAATAGGCCTTTCAAAACAACCAAACACAGCTCTTTCCCACCCACTGCGGCAATACATAATTGAAACATACATCTCTGAACCATTCACAAGAAGAGTATAGCCGGTAATAACCTTTCCTGGTGTCAGCAAGCATTTTAAAGGCAGATCCAATGGTTAAGAAATGACACTCCCACTGTTTTTGTGAATTAGCAACTCTTTCTACTGTACCCCTCTCACTCTCTCCCTCGCTCTGTCTCTCTGTCGCTCTCCGTCACTCAAATCCCGCAAAACCATTTCCCCACCCCCTCAGCCCCCACAGCCAGTTGGCCACGAGGAGGAGGCGGGATGGTCCCGCCCACAGGTGGGGGTAGCTGCACGCCATTGGCCCGCAGCCAGAACGGCGGCCGGCCCTCATTGGATGTTGCTGCTGCTGCTCCCGCCGCCCTTGCTGTCGGTGCCGTTGGTCTCGGAGGACAGCGCTCGGTTCAGGGAGTTGAGGCTGGTGTCGCTGGCCACCGCGTCCCGGCGTGGGGGCATCCTCTCATTGATGCGGTCCAGACCCTTGGCCTCCTCGAAGCTGGTGATCTTGTGCTGGGGCGAGAAGCCCTTAATGGCTGGAGGAGAGGAGAAGGAGAGAGGGAGAACGGAAGAGTGCATTAACCCAAGAGGGGGGGAAGGGCGGCTGACAGAGGGGGTTCTCTCTGATGATTCTGCCTAAAACCTCGGCAGGGTGTAAATAAGATCTAGGAGGATCGGGCTCTGCAGTGTGAGTGATAATCTACCAGTTAGCCACAGAATTATGAGACACATTTTTGACATGAACACTAATGCAGAGGGCAACTTTTAAAGATGCTAGCTTTGGGTGCTGTCCAAAAACAAATGAGCCACATGCAGTCCTCAACCTTCCAAACTAACATACTGCAAAAAAAGTTAGTCTTATTTTTTTTTTCAACTGATAGCAAGAATGAAGGCTTGCCAAAAACCGTGCCAAAAATCAACAAGACCAGCTCTATGGGTTTCCCACATTACAAACGTCTGATCGAATGACAGGGTTTTCTACTTTAATTTTAGGGTGAAGTTGCCTTGTACGTCCTGTAGGGGGCGTGATGAGGGATGGAGCACTTATTGGGGATGTGTGGAGAGGAGGCTCCAAGATGGCGGACAGAAAAGAACTCTAAAGGGAAAAGAGCTCTCCTCAAACCCGCACACACACACCACTGCATCCAGTGTCTGAGCACAGGAGATTACACACTCTGCAGTGAAACCGAGCTGAGTCTCACACTGACTGCCGTGCACACGCAGGTGGGGAGAAGAACGGCAGATGGAGAAATAAAATCACCATTGAAGAAACAACAAACCTTGCCCCCTATTCGTCAGTATTTTCACCATTCAATCAATAACCCAAACCTTGTAAACGGTAAATATATTTTTAAAACAGATGAATGGATCTACAACCTTAAAACAGAACTAGATGTCTGAATAATCACAGTGATAATAACAATAATGATAATAATTATAATACACAGTACCACACCACAGATTTTTATTGTGTCTCAACCATACTGCCCCATTGAAAACGGGATTACTTATGATCTCTATAGCACAAGTGATAGGAACAGTGAGGTGAAGTTCATACTCATCATAGTACAGAATGCTGACATAAAAACACCACTGATGCAGCACAGGGGAGCTAACACACTGAGGGAGATTAACTGTGGGGGGGGGGGGGGAGCGAGGGGTGGGGGGAGAACAGAAACAGTGAGCGCTCCACGCTAACCACCTGTTGAACCTGCTTAGGCATGCAGCACACCAAGAATCGCCAAAAAAAAGAGGAAAAAAAGGCTCAGGGGGTGTTTGGTTCACTCTTCTATTATTTTTTTTTTTTTTAAATTAGGAGTTGTGATTCTAAACTGTCTCCTAGGTGATTCAACCTTGTCATTTTGTTTGTAAGTTTATAACTGGCTGACAAATTGTTTGGCTACCCTGTGTGATGTTGTTGAGTGTTAACTTTCTGCCTCAAACTTTACAAAGAAAGCAGCAGAGATCATAATCACTCCTTAGATTTTTTTTTTTCAGGGTAAATAAAGCTTCCCCCTTCAAAAAAATGATCCCTGAATTCAGTAACACTTCACTCAAACTGTATGCCAGAAAGCCTGCTCAACCATACATGACAAATTCCCATTGTGACACCGTGACAAATTACGACATCATAACCCTGTTCCATTTGCTTTGTGGCACACTGTTTGGGTGAACCTTACCCAGAATTCTGCAGGTACTCCAGGAAGAGCTTTGCAAGGGGGGACAGCAGCTGAGGGAGGGAGAGTAAGCTGACTGGCTATTGCAGAAGCTGCTGGGATCATGATTATATAAAGGAGTGTGCGGCTGCATTTCGGACAGGTCAGACATCGGTTATCAGCGGCTAACATACAGAACGAGACATGAGGCACAGAAAACACATCTCAACACAGATGCACACCACCTACTAAGAGCTGGCTGGGAGGAATTCACTAACAATTCCAACATAAATAGCAGCTAGCCCACTGCTATTTAGTCTGCAGTTGATGTTGTTCTTGCGTTATTTGTTATTCTTGCAAATTTTCATCTTTCCTTCTTTTTAAAAAAAGATAAACATTTTGAAGAACCCATTGTCCGATTGGTTTGGTTTGTCTGCTCAGATTTAAGATGACTGTGACTGATATTAAATTTTGCTCCGATGAAGATCATATCTCTGAAAGTAAACACTGCGCAAAAACAAACCCAACAGCCTGACTTCATCTACATTGTTTTGGAGGGGAACAATTGTATGAGATTTGCTCTTAAGCTCCTGGAGAGTATGGGTGTGTGTTTTTGTGCGTTTGTGTGTATGTGTGGGGGTGGCACAGGGGGTGGGTCTGGTTGGAAACTTCATCAACGAAGTTTCCCAAACTGGTTGGCAGGATATCATACAGGAAACCCCATACCACCCAACCACACAGGGCAGGGTGCCAGATTACCCTGGCAAACTTTGTTGACAGAAGCCAACGCCTCATTCAGTGTGAAATTAAGCATTCGTTTCTGAGATTATCCACAATCCTGATATCAAGACATTATGTATGTCTCTCCTTTGAGTTTGCATCAGCAGGGTGGGACTCCAGCCTACTCTACAATACTAGCTGGAGGCAGAGGTGGACAACTCCAGCTTCAGAAAGTAACAGTCCTACCTTGTATTTGTTCTGCCCATTCACTAAAACCGGGTGAATTCACTAGTTAGCTCATGTACCTGGCTGAAGAGCCGTGCTGATTAGAATCAGCTGGTTTAGTGCATGGGTTGAACAAATACATGGCAGGACTTCTACTTCCTGAAGCAGGAAGAGTTGTCCAGGATATCAGAGGAGTTGTCCACCTCTGGCTGTAGGGCATCAATGAGAAACAGAGGTGGGTTCCACACTTTCAGTGGTGTAGTTTACACATAAATATTAGTGGCTTTATCACATTCACTGAACTCTGACAGTTGTTCCCCTTTAAAACAAGCATGACTTTGCTGTTTTTTTTTTTATTTGGTGGTTAATACTATGGCACAAGTTTGTTAGCCTAGACACTCACACACTCTATAACAAGCTATGGCAAAAAGAGTAAACCCAGTGTTGCCCTTGTCTATTGCTGGGGCAACAGAAAGGGCCGGACTGGCCAATTTACCTGCGTCAGCCTCAATAGCCTCAATAGTAGCTGAGGAGGAGAAGAGGGGTTGCAAAACGAATGAGAAAAGTGAGCAGAAAATTTCAAACTCAGAGAACAAAGTCAACGAGCAGCAAGAGAGCTTAGTGCACACTGAATGTTAAAGGTTTCTCTTATCTGACACACGTTAACGGCAGTATGAGGGATAAGAAGCAGGAGATTCACAAGCAAAAAAAAAAAACAAACAAAAACAAAACAAAACAAAAAACAACTAGGTCCAAGGATGGTACTCTGTGGAACACCTATGACATCACAATACCTCCTCCTGCACAAAATAGATAAGTCAGTTTTTTTTGTTTTCTAGGTTAAAATGAGATCAGTTGAAGGGCACCTAACGAAAGAGCAGTTCTCTCAAAATCTGAATCCAAAAGAAGAGCTGAGTGGAATATTTATCTATTCATCACACTCATTTTTCAAAAAAATAAATATATGAGTAAACAGAATACCCAAAAATGCTATCAGCTTGGTTCAACTTAGTGATTGTAATTAGTATTAGATTGTAATTGTAACTAGTAAGTAAGTGGTGTGGGGTAATTAGTTTTCATTTCTAATGCTTACTGGCCCGAGTGAAAAAAACAATTTAAGATTCATGCTCAAATAAGTTAAAAATGTTGACTAGACATTAGTTAGGTGAAGTGTGAATAGTTTTTCCAGAGACCAAAACAAGCCAAAGGTGGCTAAGGGCATGAAGTAAAGTATGGCTGGAAACCAGAGCAAACCTATTTAAAACATTACAGGGGAGGGAAAATGGCTACCTCATTGAAGGAGTAACAAAACAACTAGGGTGAGGTCAGAATGTTCGAAACCAGGAAATACTCTATGGATATATCCGCATGTCCACACATTGTTAAATAGTTAAACAAAGCTGTAAAGGAAAAAAGCTGAATGAATAGGGCCATCGGAAATTTGCCCAAACAATTCAGTGGGCAGACATCATGGCAGACATTGACAAGCACTGAATTACAGGACTTACTCCAGGTACACCTGCCATTCAGTTAAGAAAGGAAGAATAAACAGGATATTTCTGTTTAACAAAAAAACACACTTATTATAAGTTAACACTTCATATTAGGCGTTGCCTCTGAACTGGTCTCAAGGGTAACAGTGCAAAGCTTTCTTTGTGGACTTACCGTGTTAAACTTGTGATGCAACCAACATTTTCGCTTCATTTAGGACTGATCCAACATGCATTTTTTAATAAGTTAGAACTAATGTTAAATGTAAGCACTGTTCACACCACGAAAACAACACACGAGATCGGCAATGGAAAAACACTGAGCGGCAGGGTAGTCATGGTGACAAATACCCGCAACGACAGAGAGACACGGACAGACTAATGCACACATATGCACGCACAAAACACATATACACACAAAGGCAAATATGGACACGCACACACATACACACACGCACATACGCATACAC
This sequence comes from Albula glossodonta, assembly GCA_019788955.1. NCBI lineage: Eukaryota > Metazoa > Chordata > Actinopteri > Albuliformes > Albulidae > Albula > Albula glossodonta. The sequence continues at coordinate 36,236 of JAFBMS010001541.1, forward strand.
ATACCCAAACACAGATACACGCACAAGTGTGCTGCACAAACACATAAAAATCACACACACTTGGAGACACACAAAAACACACGCAAAGACATACAAATATGCACACTCACACAGACACACACACACACATAACTTAAACCTTAACAAAGCGAAGTGGTGGATGGTGACGTCACAACACTGTGATAGAAGCGTGTCTCTCGCTCTGTCAGACAGGCAGGAGCCTCAGTGCCATTCTACCAATGGGGAGGCAGGAATCTCAAGAACGTCACTTGGCTTCTGACATGTTTGTGGAGCACACCTCACTGTGTCGGTGCCTCGTCGGCCTCAGGGAGACACACACCACCTTCCCTTAAAGTGGACCCAATGTCATATTCCCAATCTCCCCTCTAGTGGCCATGTGTGGTACTGCAATCCCTTTGGGGGAGCTGTACGCTGTCAGTCAGCAAGTGAGTGGGAAAATGCTTCCTAATGGTGTTCCCTTCATATATAGCCTTCATGCAAAAGGCAATACAGGCTGTAGAAAACCCGTGATGGCAAGGAGAGCTTAGCCTTGCAGGGCCTTGGACCTTGCACCACACAGGCTGGGCCAAGCTGGCAGTCTACTCACATTACACTGCACTGTCTCATTTCATTCTTATGTATTTCATCTTAAGTCAACCATGAAGGGCGACTAAAAACGAAATTCTTTTTTTAATGACCGACAAAGAGTCAGATTTACCTACAATCTGCTTGGGTCACGAGGGTTAACACCCCTACCCCATCCCCCATAGGATCCTTCCTGACCACTGTGAGTGCAGTGTCTTCTACAGCACAGCGCCCCCTTCTGGCTCATCAGCACCAAAGATCACGTTACATGCAAACCTTAAACACATGTGGCTACATACACAAAACCTCTAAGAATCTGAACCTGAAGCATTCAGGTAATCAGTACAGGCCTCCAAAGCACAGCGCCCCTTAGGGGCGGGAGGGAGGTGGTGCAGCACAGCCATAAAAGAAATACCTCAAACATGTCATAAGGAGAAACGTGACGCTGTTTCGATTTCTGTCTGGTTGCAGATGACAAGGTAGATATCAGTTATCCCCTTTCTTACACAGTTACGTGTACGATTCAAACCGTTCCCTTACCTGAGGCTTAGCACTACACTTTTACTTTAGCTTGGCATGTAGCACAGCGATTCTTGGGTGAGATTACATACAGATTACAAATGCACATCTCTTTTGGTCTCCATTTTGTTTTGGCCTTATTATGACATAATAAAGGTATTCTGTTCTATTCTGTGATGCAAAGGAGACAGAATGTCAACTCTGAGAGAGTTTTTGGAATTCAGCATGGGGGGGGTGAAATCTACTTTTTTTTTTTGGCGCACAAAACAAGTCTGACGGAATACTTGCGCAAATGATATACCTGCGGTTTCTAGAGAGGGAGGAAAAGAGAGGAACACAGACACATGTTTGAAACAGCCAGTAAACAGCAGGAAGTGAGAGAGAGAGAGAGAGAGAGAGAGAGATCACTGAAGAGCAGCAGAGGAGTATAAATACAAAACAAAGGTGGCATACTGCACGCATTTCTACACAGGTACACATGTCTACACAGACGGCCTCACTATAAACAACCATGAAGTCTCACTCTGTATTGCAATCTCAAACTGGTGTTCAGGGAAAACTCTTATCACTACTACATGAAAAGGCTCTATTGACGTTCATTGACAGGCTCTATCACATTACATGCTAATGCTATATTAAATGTACATACTAATACATGAACTCTACCTTATAGTAATTTTCTGTAAAAATACAGTGGGTTTGATGCCATCAAATGTACCTGGTCTCCATAAAGGACAAATGCTATTTCCATCACAATGGACGTGGGTCTCTTTGTGGGAAAATGGTATTTCGTTTTGGAATGAGAAGGGCATATTCCAAAGGACATGTTTGCTTGTCTCCGATAAAATATAAAACACTCAAAGGAACTTACACTGAAATTCAAAGCTGCCATTGAATGTCCTTAAAGAGACGAAGCACACGTGGCCCAGGAGCTTTCTTCACCATTGCTTTTGACAGTCTGAAGATTGTCTTTCATTTTTTAAAGCTTACAGAAAATGTCTTCAGTTCAGGCTATGCAATGCTGGGAGGCTTGTGACCAATCAGAGAAGAGGGGGAGCTCAGGGAGAACGAGCCCATTGGAGACAAGGGCGCAGGCGGGGCACTTACCGTTTTGGAGCTTCTCCTTGCCCCCAGACAGCACTCCACTGGGCAACATCCCGGTGGGGGTGAGCCCTTTCAGAGTCAGGACACTCTCACTCTCCTCCCTGCGGAGAAGCAACACCGCCCATTTAACACTGCCTTAACAACACTGTATGTTCAACACCACCTATTTAACTCTACCAGATTAACACTGCCCATTCAGCTCTGCCTGACTAACACTGTATGTTCAACACCACCTGTTTAACTCCACCACTTTAACACTGCCCATTTAACTCTGCCTGATTAACACTGTATGTTCAACACTGCCTGTTTAACTCCACCAGTTTAACACTGCCCATTTAACACTGCCTGACTAACACTGTATGTTCAACACCACCTGTTTAACTCTACCAGTTTAACACTGCACATTTAACACTGCCTGACTAACACTGTATGTTCAACACCACCTGTTTAACTCTACCAGTTTAACACTGCCCATTTAACACTGCCTTAACAACACTGTATGTTCAACACCACCTGTTTAACTCCACCAGTTTAACACTGCCCATTTAACACTACCTTAAAAACACTGTATGTTCAACACCACCTGTTTAACTCTACCAGTTTAACACTGCCCATTTAACTCTGTCTGATTAACACTGATAGATTAACACTGTCACTTAACAATACCCAATACACTCAATGCCAATTTAGTACTGCCTGATTAACATTGCCCATGCTCATTTAACACTGCCTGGTTAACACTGCCAGTTTAATACTGGCCAATGAACACCACCCATCAAACACCATCTGTAAAAACACCACCAGCTTGTCATAATGTCACCGAAATACCACAGGTCAAACATTTGCCAAACAGTGACAATATCTCACACACACCAGCACAGACACCCCCACATGGACCTACCTAATTTTACCAGTAACTGATGGATGTGAGCCAATCATTGCGCTTTGTTCTAATGAGCAAAACCATTTTCACTGGTTGAAACAAGCCCGTTTCTGACAGCTCATTGTAGCTTCACCCACTTTCGATGTAATAGTAATGTTTGCCATTGTTGTAAAATACTTCTCTAAACCACTTAGAAAGAGAAAAAAAATACCAAAAGAAAGAAGAACAGTATATTTCAGCACAGAGAAGCAGGGCAGCCTTCCAGGGGGCCCAGAGTGGAGTCTTAGTGAAATGAATGAGT
>JAFBMS010001542.1:0-2500 GCA_019788955.1 Albula glossodonta
AGCCTCTTTTAATTGCAGGAAGGCCTTGGGGCCTCGCCCGTAGCCTCTGCGGCACTTGGTTAATGAAGGGAAGGCTTTGGGGCCCTGCCCGTAGCCTCTGCGACCCTCTGGTAATAAAGGGAAGGCTTTGGGGCCTTCCCCGAAGCCCCTGTTAATTGCAGGAAGGCTTTGGGGCCCTGCCCGTAGCCCCTTTTAATTGCAGGAAGGCTTTGGGGCCCTGCCCGTAGCCGCTTTTAATTGCAGGAAGGCTTTGGGGCCTTGCCCGTAGCCTCTGCGGCCCTTTGTTAATAAAGGGGAGGCTTTGGGGCCTTCCCCGAAGCCTCTTTTAATTGCAGGAAGGCTTTGGGGCCTTGCCCGTAGCCCGTGCGGCCCTTGGTTAATGAAGGGAAGGCTTTGGGGCCTTCCCCGTTGCCTCTGCGGCCCTCTGTTAATTAAGGGAAGGCTTTGGGGCCCTGCCTGTAGCCCCTTTTAATTGCAGGAAGGCTTCGGGGCCTTGCCTGTAGCCCGTGCGGCCCTCTGCTTATTGCGGGAAGGCTTTGGGGCCTTGCCCGTAGCCCGTGCGGCCCTCTGCTCATTGCGGGAAGGCTTTGGGGCCTCGCCCGTAGCCTCTGCGGCACTTGGTTAATGAAGGGAAGGCTTTGGGGCCTTCCCCGTAGCCTCTGCGGCACTGGGTTAATTGCAGGAAGGCTTTGGGGCCTCGCCCGTAGCCTCTGCGGCACTTGGTTAATTGCAGGAAGGCTTTGGGGCCCTGCCCGTAGCCTCTGCGGCCCTCTGTTAATTGCAGGAGGGCTTTGGGGCCCTGCCCGTAGCCCGTGCGGCCCTCTGTTTATTGCAGGAAGGCTTTGGGGCCTTGCCCGTAGCCCGTGCGGCCCTCTGCTTATTGCGGGAAGGCTTTTGGGGCCTTCCCCGTAGCCTCTGCGGCACTTGGTTAATAAAGGGAAGGCTCTGGGGCCTTCCCCGTAGCCCGTGCGGCCCTCTGTTAATTGCAGGAAGGCTTTGGGGCCCTGCCCGTAGCCCGTGCGGCCCTCTGTTTATTGCAGGAAGTCTTTGGGGCCTTGCCCGTAGCCCGTGCGGCCCTCTGTTTATTGCGGGAAGGCTTTTGGGGCCTCCCACGTAGCCTCTGCGGCACTTGGTTAGTAAAGGGAAGGCTTTGGGGCCTTGCCCGTAGCCCCTTTTAATTGCAGGAAGGCTTTGGGGCCTTGCCCGTAGCCCGTGCGGCCCTCTGATAATAAAGGGAAGGCTTTGGGGCCTTCCCCGAAGCCCCTTTCAATTGCAGGAAGGCTTTGGGGCCTTGCCCGTAGCCCGCGCGGCCCTCTGCTCATTGCGGGAAGGCTTTGGGGCCTTGCCCGTAGCCCGCGCGGCCCTCTGTTCATTGCGGGAAGGCTTTGGGGCCTTGCCCGTAGCCCGTGCGGCCCTCTGTTAATTGCAGGAAGGCTTTGGGGCCCTGCCCGTAGCCCGTGCGGCCCTCTGTTCATTGCGAGATGGCTTTGGGGCCTTGCCCGTAGCCCGTGCGGCCCTCTGTTTATTGCGGGAAGGCTTTGGGGCCTTGGCCGTAGCCTCTGCGGCACTTGGTTAATAAAGGGAAGGCTTTGGGGCCTTCCCCGTAGCCCGTGCGGCCCTCTGTTTATTGCGGGAAGGCTTTGGGGCCTCGCCCGTAGCCTCTGCGGCACTTGGTTAATAAAGGGCAGGCTTTGGGGCCTTGCCCGTAGCCCGTGCGGCCCTCTGTTTATTGCGGGAAGGCTTTGGGGCCTTGGCCGTAGCCTCTGCGGCACTTGGTTAATAAAGGGAAGGCTTTGGGGCCCTGCCCGTAGCCCGTGCGGCCCTCTGTTTATTGCGGGAAGGCTTTGGGGCCTCGCCCGCAGCCTCTGCGGCACTTGGTTAATAAAGGGAAGGCTTTGGGGCCTCGCCCGTAGCCCGTGCGGCCCTCTGTTTATTGCGGGAAGGCTTTGGGGCCTCGCCCGTAGCCTCTGCGGCACTTGGTTAAGAAGGGGAAGGCTTTGGGGCCTTCCCCGTAGCCTCTGCGGCCCTCTGTTAATAAAGGGAAGGCTTTTGGGGCCTTCCCCGTAGCCCCTTTTAATTGCAGGAAGGCTTTGGGGCCTTCCCCGAAGCCCCTTTTAATTGCAGGAAGGCTTTGGGGCCCTGCCCGTAGCCCCTTTTAATTGCTGGAAGGCTTTGGGGCCTTCCCCGAAGCCCCTTTTAATTGCAGGAAGGCTTTGGGGCCTTGCCCGTAGCCCGGGCGGCCCTCTGCTCATTGCGGGAAGGCTTTGGGGCCTTGCCCGTCGCCCGTGCGGCCCTCTGCTCATTGCGGGAAGGCTTTGGGGCCTCTCCCGTAGCCCGTGCGGCCCTCTGCTTACTGCGGGAAGGCTTTGGGGCCTTGCCCGTAGCCCGTGCGGCCCTCTGTTCATTGCGGGAAGGCTTTGGGGCCTTGCCCGTAGCCCGCGCGGCCCTCTGCTTACTGCGGGAAGGCTTTGGGGCCTTGCCCGTAGCCCGTGCGGCCCTC
>JAFBMS010001542.1:7500-12500 GCA_019788955.1 Albula glossodonta
GTCAGGGGCAGCCAAGCCCGGCCTGCCCCCTTTTTTTTTTTTTTCCCCCCCCCCCCCCCTTCGTAAGACTATGCTCTAGGGGAGTCATCGGGTGGGGGGGTGTTAGCGCACCTCGGCCTTGTCCGGAGTCGGAAGGCGGCTATGTCCCGCCCCCACCCCAACCTGGGCACCGGGACGCCGTCCTTCCTGCCGCACGCCCCGCTGTGGGGGGGGAGGGGCCCCCGGGGGGGCAGAGCGGCCAGAGTCTTGCCCCCCGCTGCCTCCCGCCTTCTGGAGGAGCGGGGCCAAGGTGGGTGAGTCGTCGGTTCTCGACCTCACGCCTTGTGAGGTTATCACGGGGCAACGTTTACGAGACCGGCTGGGGTCGGGGGCGGGGAGGGTGGGACGATGGATGGATGGACCGAGTCTGGTGGGAGGGACGGTAGGTCGCCCCGTCCCGTCCCCGGTCCCGTGCCGTCCCGCCCCCTTTCCCGCCGGGCTCGGGGAGGACCGCTGCGTGGGGCGGAGATGGGGGGGCTGGCTCACCCCCCCTCTCCCCCCTCTCCCTGTGTGTGGGCGTGCGTCGTGGCCTCGCGCTGAACAGGGCCCGCCGGGACGATCGGACCCCCGGCGCCTCGGTCCGTCCGTCGGCCCGGTCGCGCCGCTTTTCTGCCCGCCCCAGAGCCCGAACCCCCCACGGGGCGTTGAGAGCCGCAGCCGCGGATGCGACGGAGGGAGGGGCTGGCTTGCCCCCCACCAACGCCGGCGCACGGGGGCCTCGCCACGGGGGGCTGGGATGGGCCTTGGGCACGAGTCTTTGCCTCTCTACCAGTCAAGGACGGTGACCGCCACCTTGCCCTCTTTCTCCCTCTCTCTGGGGGCCCGCGCCACCACCTGGAGGTCCTCGTCTCGAAAGAGGGCGTGCTCCTAAACCTGCGGGTACCCATCTCGCTCACTATGTAATGGAGGTCGGCGTGCAACTGGTACCCCCCTCGGCACGTTGCGGGGATGTCTGGGGCCTCCCCCGGCACTTGGTAAATTGCAGGAGGTTTGGGGCCTCACCCGTAGCCCCCTCTGGGCCTTGGTATATTGCAGGGGCGCTGGGGGCCCGCCCCGAACCCCCTCTGGCCCTCGGTAAATTTCAGGAGGTTTGGGGCCTCCCCCGTAGACCCCTGGTATATTGCAGGAGCGCTGGGGGCCCGCCCCGGACCCCCTCTGGCCCTTGGTAAATTTCAGGAGGTTTGGGGCCTCACCCGTGGCCCCTCTGGCCCTTGGCATATTGCAGGGGCCCGCCCCGAAGCCCCACTGGCCCTCGGTATATTGCGGGAGCTCTGGGGCCCCGTCCCAGAGCTCCCCCGGCCCTCGGTAAATTGCAGGAGCTGTGGGGGCCCGTCCCAGAGCTCCCCCTGCCCTCGGTAAATTGCAGGAGGTTTGGGGCCTCACCCGTAGCCCCCTCTGGCCCTCGGTAAATTGCAGGAGGTTTGGGGCCTCACCCGTAGCCCCCTCTGGGCCTTGGTATATTGCGGGAGCGCTGGGGGCCCGCCCCGAGCCCCCTCTGGCCCTTGGTATATTGCGGGAGCGCTGGGGGCCCGCCCCGAACCCCCTATGGCCCTTGGTAAATTGCAGGAGGTTTGGGGCCTCACCCGTGGCCCCTCTGGCCCTTGGTAAATTGCAGGAGGTTTGGGGCCTCACCCGTGGCCCCTCTGGCCCTTGGTAAATTGCAGGAGGTTTGGGGCCTCACCCGTAGCCCCCTCTGGCCCTCGGTAAATTGCAGGAGGTTTGGGGCCTCGCCCGTAGCCCCCTCTGGCCCTCGGTAAATTGCAGGAGGTTTGGGGCCTCGCCCGTAGCCCCCTCTGGCCCTCGGTAAATTGCAGGAGGTTTGGGGCCTCGCCCGTAGCCCGTGCGGCCCTCTGTTTATTTCGGGAAGGCTTTGGGGCCCTGCCCGTAGCCCGTGAGGCCCTCTGTTTATTGCGGGAAGGCTTTGGGGCCTTCCCCGTAGCCCGTGCGGCCCTCTTCTTATTGCAGGAAGGCTTTGGGGCCTCGCCCGTAGCCTCTGCGGCCCTCTGTTTATTGCTGGAAGGCTTTGGGGCCTCGCCCGTAGCCTCTGCTAATTGCGGGAAGGCTTTGGGGCCTTCCCCGTAGCCTCTGCGGCACTTGGTTAATTGCAGGAAGGCTTTGGGGCCTTCCCCGAAGCCCCTTTTAATTGCAGGAAGGCTTTGGGGCCTTGCCCGTAGCCTCTGCGGCACTTGGTTAATAAAGGGAAGGCTTTGGGGCCTTGCCCGTAGCCTCTGCGGCACTCGGTTAATAAAGGGAAGGCTTTGGGGCCTTGCCCGTAGCCCCTTTGAATTGCAGGAAGGCTTTGGGGCCTTGCCCGTAGCCCGTGCGGCCCTCTGCTCATTGCGGGAAGGCTTTGGGGCCTCGCCCGTAGCCTCTGCGGCACTTGGTTAATGAAGGGAAGGCTTTGGGGCCTTGCCCGTAGCCCCTTTTAATTGCAGGAAGGCTTTGGGGCCTTGCCCGTAGCCCGTGCGGCCCTCTGCTCATTGCGGGAAGGCTTTGGGGCCTCGCCCGTAGCCTCTGCGGCACTTGGTTAATGAAGGGAAGGCTTTGGGGCCCTGCCCGTAGCCTCTGCGGCCCTCTGTTAATAAAGGGAAGGCTTTGGGGCCTTCCCCGAAGCCTCTTTTAATTGCAGGAAGGCCTTGGGGCCTCGCCCGTAGCCTCTGCGGCACTTGGTTAATGAAGGGAAGGCTTTGGGGCGCTGCCCGTAGCCTCTGCGCCCCTCTGTTAATAAAGGGAAGGCTTTGGGGCCTTCCCCGAAGCCCCTTTTAATTGCAGGAAGGCTTTGGGGCCCTGCCCGTAGCCCCTTTTAATTGCAGGAAGGCTTTGGGGCCCTGCCCGTAGCCGCTTTTAATTGCAGGAAGGCTTTGGGGCCTTGCCCGTAGCCTCTGCGGCCCTTTGTTAATAAAGGGGAGGCTTTGGGGCCTTCCCCGAAGCCTCTTTTAACTGCAGGAAGGCTTTGGGGCCTTGCCCGTAGCCCGTGCGGCCCTTGGTTAATGAAGGGAAGGCTTTGGGGCCTTCCCCGTTGCCTCTGCGGCCCTCTGTTAATAAAGGGAAGGCTTTGGGGCCCTGCCTGTAGCCCCTTTTAATTGCAGGAAGGCTTCGGGGCCTTGCCTGTAGCCCGTGCGGCCCTCTGCTTATTGCGGGAAGGCTTTGGGGCCTTGCCCGTAGCCAGTGCGGCCCTCTGCTCATTGCGGGAAGGCTTTGGGGCCTCGCCCGTAGCCTCTGCGGCACTTGGTTAATGAAGGGAAGGCTTTGGGGCCTTCCCCGTAGCCTCTGCGGCACTTGGCTAATTGCAGGAAGGCTTTGGGGCCTCGCCCGTAGCCTCTGCGGCACTTGGTTAATTGCAGGAAGGCTTTGGGGCCCTGCCCGTAGCCTCTGCGGCCCTCTGTTAATTGCAGGAGGGCTTTGGGGCCCTGCCCGTAGCCCGTGCGGCCCTCTGTTTATTGCAGGAAGGCTTTGGGGCCTTGCCCGTAGCCCGTGCGGCCCTCTGCTTATTGCGGGAAGGCTTTTGGGGCCTTCCCCGTAGCCTCTGCGGCCCTTGGTTAATAAAGGGAAGGCTCTGGGGCCTTCCCCGTAGCCCGTGCGGCCCTCTGTTAATTGCAGGAAGGCTTTGGGGCCCTGCCCGTAGCCCGTGCGGCCCTCTGTTTATTGCAGGAAGGCTTTGGGGCCTTGCCCGTAGCCCGTGCGGCCCTCTGTTTATTGCGGGAAGGCTTTTGGGGCCTTCCCCGTAGCCTCTGCGGCACTTGGTTAATAAAGGGAAGGCTTTGGGGCCTTGCCCGTAGCCCCTTTTAATTGCAGGAAGGCTTTGGGGCCTTGCCCGTAGCCCGTGCGGCCCTCTGTTAATAAAGGGAAGGCTTTGGGGCCTTCCCCGAAGCCCCTTTTAATTGCAGGAAGGCCTTGGGGCCTTGCCCGTAGCCCGGGCGGCCCTCTGCTCATTGCGGGAAGGCTTTGGGGCCTTGCCCGTAGCCCGTGCGGCCCTCTGTTCATTGCGGGAAGGCTTTGGGGCCCTGCCCGTAGCCCGTGCGGCCCTCTGTTAATTGCAGGAAGGCTTTGGGGCCCTGCCCGTAGCCCGTGCGGCCCTCTGTTCATTGCGGGATGGCTTTGGGGCCTTGCCCGTAGCCCGTGCGGCCCTCTGTTTATTGCGGGAAGGCTTTGGGGCCTTGGCCGTAGCCTCTGCGGCACTCGGTTAATAAAGGGAAGGCTTTGGGGCCTTGCCCGTAGCCCGTGCGGCCCTCTGTTTATTGCGGGAAGGCTTTGGGGCCTTGCCCGTAGCCTCTGCGGCACTTGGTTAATAAAGGGAAGGCTTTGGGGCCTTGCCCGTAGCCCGTGCGGCCCTCTGTTTATTGCGGGAAGGCTTTGGGGCCTTGGCCGTAGCCTCTGCGGCACTTGGTTAATAAAGGGAAGGCTTTGGGGCCCTGCCCGTAGCCCGTGCGGCCCTCTGTTTATTGCGGGAAGGCTTTGGGGCCTCGCCCGTAGCCTCTGCGGCACTTGGTTAATAAAGGGAAGGCTTTGGGGCCTCGCCCGTAGCCCGTGCGGCCCTCTGGTTATTGCGGGAAGGCTTTGGGGCCTCGCCCGTAGCCTCTGCGGCACTTGGTTAATAAGGGGAAGGCTTTGGGGCCTTCCCAGTAGCCTCTGCGGCCCTCTGTTAATTGCAGGAAGGCTTTGGGGCCTTCCCCGTAGCCCCGTTTAATTGCGGGAAGGCTTTGGGGCCTTCCCCGAAGCCCCTTTTAATTGCGGGAAGGCTTTGGGGCCCTGCCCGTAGCCCCTTTTAATTGCAGGAAGGCTTTGGGGCCTTCCCCGAAGCCCCTTTTAATTGCAGGAAGGCTTTGGGGCCTTTCCCGTAGCCCGTGCGGCCCTCTGCTCATTGCGGGAAGGCTTTGGGGCCTTGCCCGTAGCCCGTGCGGCCCTCTGTTCATTGCGGGAAGGCTTTGGGGCCTCTCCCGTAGCCCGTGCGGCCCTCTGCT
>JAFBMS010001542.1:17500-22500 GCA_019788955.1 Albula glossodonta
GCCTGGGCGCGCCCCGCCCTCTACCTCTGTTGTTGCCGACGGTCAATGATATTTTTTTTGCGGGTGTGGGGGGGGGCGCGTGCGTGCGTGTGGGGATGGCCCAATGTCACAGACAAGCATATGGGTGTGTGGTTTGAGTTTCCGTCTGTCAGGGGCAGCCAAGCCCGGCCTGCCCCCTTTTTTTTTTTTTTCCCCCCCCCCCCCCTTCGTAAGACTAGGCTCTCGGGGAGTCATCGGGTGGGGGGGTGTTAGCGCACCTCGGCCTTGTCCGGAGTCGGAAGGCGGCTATGTCCCGACCCCACCCCAACCTGGGCACCGGGACGCCGTCCTTCCTGCCGCACGCCCCGCTGTGGGGGGGGAGGGGCCCCCGGGGGGGCAGAGCGGCCAGAGTCTTGCCCCCCGCTGCCTCCCGCCTTCTGGAGGAGCGGGGCCAAGGTGGGTGAGTCGTCGGTTCTCGACCTCACGCCTTGTGAGGTTATCACGGAGCAACGTTTACGAGACCGGCTGGGGTCGCGGGCGGGGAGGGTGGGACGATGGATGGATGGACCGAGTCTGGTGGGAGGGACGGTAGGTCGCCCGTCCCGTCCCCGGTCCCGTGCCGTCCCGCCCCCTTTCCCGCCGGGCTCGGGGAGGACCGCTGCGTGGGGCGGGGATGGGGGGGCTGGCTCACCCCCCCTCTCCCCCCTCTCCCTGTGTGTGGGCGTGCGTCGTGGCCTCGCGCTGAACAGGGCCCGCCGGGACGATCGGACCCCCGGCGCCCCGGTCCGTCCGTCGGCCCGGTCGCGCCGCTTTTCTGCCCGCTCCAGAGCCCGAACCCCCCACGGGGCGTTGAGAGCCGCAGCCGCGCATGCGACGGAGGGAGGGGCTGGCTTGCCCCCCACCAACGCCGGCGCACGGGGGCCTCGCCACGGGGGGCTGGGATGGGCCTTGGGCACGAGTCTTTGCCTCTCTACCAGTCAAGGACGGTGACCGCCACCTTGCCCTCTTTCTCCCTCTCTCTGGGGGCCCGCGCCACCACCTGGAGGTCCTCGTCTCGAAAGAGGGCGTGCTCCTAAACCTGCGGGTACCCATCTCGCTCACTATGTAATGGAGGTCGGCGTGCAACTGGTACCCCCCTCGGCACGTTGCGGGGATGTCTGGGGCCTCCCCCGGCACTTGGTAAATTGCAGGAGGTTTGGGGCCTCACCCGTAGCCCCCTCTGGGCCTTGGTATATTGCAGGAGCGCTGGGGGCCCGCCCCGAACCCCCTCTGGCCCTCGGTAAATTTCAGGAGGTTTGGGGCCTCACCCGTAGACCCCTGGTATATTGCAGGAGCGCTGGGGGCCCGCCCCGAACCCCCTCTGGCCCTTGGTAAATTTCAGGAGGTTTGGGGCCTCACCCGTGGCCCCTCTGGCCCTTGGCATATTGCAGGGGCCCGCCCCGAAGCCCCACTGGCCCTCGGTATATTGCGGGAGCTCTGGGGCCCCGTCCCAGAGCTCCCCCGGCCCTCGGTAAATTGCAGGAGCTGTGGGGCCCCGTCCCAGAGCTCCCCCTGCCCTCGGTAAATTGCAGGAGGTTTGGGGCCTCACCCGTAGCCCCCTCTGGCCCTCGGTAAATTGCAGGAGGTTTGGGGCCTCACCCGTAGCCCCCTCTGGGCCTTGGTATATTGCGGGAGCGCTGGGGGCCCGCCCCGAACCCCCTCTGGCCCTTGGTATATTGCGGGAGCGCTGGGGGCCCGCCCCGAACCCCCTATGGCCCTTGGTAAATTGAAGGAGGTTTGGGGCCTCACCCGTGGCCCCTCTGGCCCTTGGTAAATTGCAGGAGGTTTGGGGCCTCACCCGTGGCCCCTCTGGCCCTTGGTAAATTGCAGGAGGTTTGGGGCCTCACCCGTAGCCCCCTCTGGCCCTCGGTAAATTGCAGGAGGTTTGGGGCCTCGCCCGTAGCCCCCTCTGGCCCTCGGTAAATTGCAGGAGGTTTGGGGCCTCGCCCGTAGCCCCCTCTGGCCCTCGGTAAATTGCAGGAGGTTTGGGGCCTCGCCCGTAGCCCGTGCGGCCCTCTGTTTATTGCGGGAAGGCTTTGGGGCCCTGCCCGTAGCCCGTGAGGCCCTCTGTTTATTGCGGGAAGGCTTTGGGGCCTTCCCCGTAGCCCGTGCGGCCCTCTTCTTATTGCAGGAAGGCTTTGGGGCCTCGCCCGTAGCCTCTGCGGCCCTCTGTTTATTGCTGGAAGGCTTCGGGGCCTCGCCCGTAGCCTCTGCTAATTGTGGGAAGGCTTTGGGGCCTTCCCCGTAGCCTCTGCGGCACTTGGTTAATTGCAGGAAGGCTTTGGGGCCTTCCCCGAAGCCCCTTTTAATTGCAGGAAGGCTTTGGGGCCTTGCCCGTAGCCTCTGCGGCACTGGGTTAATAAAGGGAAGGCTTTGGGGCCTTGCCCGTAGCCTCTGCGGCACTCGGTTAATAAAGGGAAGGCTTTGGGGCCTTGCCCGTAGCCCCTTTTAATTGCAGGAAGGCTTTGGGGCCTTGCCCGTAGCCCGTGCGGCCCTCTGCTCATTGCGGGGAGGCTTTGGGGCCTCGCCCGTAGCCTCTGCGGCACTTGGTTAATGAAGGGAAGGCTTTGGGGCCTTGCCCGTAGCCCCTTTTAATTGCAGGAAGGCTTTGGGGCCTTGCCCGTAGCCCCTGCGGCCCTCTGCTCATTGCGGGAAGGCTTTGGGGCCTCGCCCGTAGCCTCTGCGGCACTTGGTTAATGAAGGGAAGGCTTTGGGGCCCTGCCCGTAGCCTCTGCGGCCCTCTGGTAATAAAGGGAAGGCTTTGGGGCCTTCCCCGAAGCCTCTTTTAATTGCAGGAAGGCCTTGGGGCCTCGCCCGTAGCCTCTGTGGCACTTGGTTAATGAAGGGAAGGCTTTGGGGCCCTGCCCGTAGCCTCTGCGCCCCTCTGTTAATAAAGGGAAGGCTTTGGGGCCTTCCCCGAAGCCCCTTTTAATTGCAGGAAGGCTTTGGGGCCCTGCCCGTAGCCCCTTTTAATTGCAGGAAGGCTTTGGGGCCCTGCCCGTAGCCGCTTTTAATTGCAGGAAGGCTTTGGGGCCTTGCCCGTAGCCTCTGCGGCCCTTTGTTAATAAAGGGGAGGCTTTGGGGCCTTCCCCGAAGCCTCTTTTAATTGCAGGAAGGCTTTGGGGCCTTGCCCGTAGCCCGTGCGGCCCTTGGTTAATGAAGGGAAGGCTTTGGGGCCTTCCCCGTTGCCTCTGCGGCCCTCTGTTAATAAAGGGAAGGCTTTGGGGCCCTGCCTGTAGCCCCTTTTAATTGCAGGAAGGCTTCGGGGCCTTGCCTGTAGCCCGCGCGGCCCTCTGCTTATTGCGGGAAGGCTTTGGGGCCTTGCCCGTAGCCCGTGCGGCCCTCTGCTCATTGCGGGAAGGCTTTGGGGCCTCGCCCGTAGCCTCTGCGGCACTTGGTTAATGAAGGGAAGGCTTTGGGGCCTTCCCCGTAGCCTCTGCGGCACTTGTTTAATTGCAGGAAGGCTTTGGGGCCTCGCCCGTAGCCTCTGCGGCACTTGGTTAATTGCAGGAAGGCTTTGGGGCCCTGCCCGTAGCCTCTGCGGCCCTCTGTTAATTGCAGGAGGGCTTTGGGGCCCTGCCCGTAGCCCGTGCGGCCCTCTGTTTATTGCAGGAAGGCTTTGGGGCCTTGCCCGTAGCCCGTGCGGCCCTCTGCTTATTGCGGGAAGGCCTTTGGGGCCTTCCCCGTAGCCTCTGCGGCACTTGGTTAATAAAGGGAAGGCTCTGGGGCCTTCCCCGTAGCCCGTGCGGCCCTCTGTTAATTGCAGGAAGGCTTTGGGGCCCTGCCCGTAGCCCGTGCGGCCCTCTGTTTATTGCAGGAAGGCTTTGGGGCCTTGCCCGTAGCCCGTGCGGCCCTCTGGTTATTGCGGGAAGGCTTTTGGGGCCTTCCCCGTAGCCTCTGCGGCACTTGGTTAATAAAGGGAAGGCTTTGGGGCCTTGCCCGTAGCCCCTTTTAATTGCAGGAAGGCTTTGGGGCCTTGCCCGTAGCCCGTGCGGCCCTCTGTTAATAAAGGGAAGGCTTTGGGGCCTTCCCCGAAGCACCTTTTAATTGCAGGAAGGCCTTGGGGCCTTGCCCGTAGCCCGCGCGGCCCTCTGCTCATTGCGGGAAGGCTTTGGGGCCTTGCCCGTAGCCCGTGCGGCCCTCTGTTCATTGCGGGAAGGCTTTGGGGCCCTGCCCGTAGCCCGTGCGGCCCTCTGTTAATTGCAGGAAGGCTTTGGGGCCCTGCCCGTAGCCCGTGCGGCCCTCTGTTCATTGCGGGATGGCTTTGGGGCCTTGCCCGTAGCCCGTGCGGCCCTCTGTTTATTGCGGGAAGGCTTTGGGGCCTTGGCCGTAGCCTCTGCGGCACTTGGTGAATAAAGGGAAGGCTTTGGGGCCTTCCCCGTAGCCCGTGCGGCCCTCTGTTTATTGCGGGAAGGCTTTGGGGCCTCGCCCGTAGCCTCTGCGGCACTTGGTTAATAAAGGTAAGGCTTTGGGGCCTTGCCCGTAGCCCGTGCGGCCCTCTGTTTATTGCGGGAAGGCTTTGGGGCCTTGGCCGTAGCCTCTGCGGCACTTGGTTAATAAAGGGAAGGCCTTGGGGCCCTGCCCGTAGCCCGTGCGGCCCTCTGTTTATTGCGGGAAGGCTTTGGGGCCTCGCCCGTCGCCTCTGCGGCACTTGGTTAATAAAGGGAAGGCTTTGGGGCCTCGCCCGTAGCCCGTGCGGCCCTCTGTTTATTGCGGGAAGGCTTTGGGGCCTCGCCCGTAGCCTCTGCGGCACTTGGTTAATAAGGGGAAGGCTTTGGGGCCTTCCCCGTAGCCTCTGCAGCCCTCTGTTAATAAAGGGAAGGCTTTTGGGGCCTTCCCCGTAGCCCCTTTTAATTGCAGGAAGGCTTTGGGGCCTTCCCCGAAGCCCCTTTTAATTGCAGGAAGGCTTTGGGGCCCTGCCCGTAGCCCCTTTTAATTGCAGGAAGGCTTTGGGGCCTTCCACGAAGCCCCTTTTAATTGCA
>JAFBMS010001542.1:30000-32500 GCA_019788955.1 Albula glossodonta
CGTAGCCTCTGCGGCACTTGGTTAATAAAGGGAAGGCTTTGGGGCCTTGCCCGTAGCCTCTGCGGCACTCGGTTAATAAAGGGAAGGCTTTGGGGCCTTGCCCGTAGCCCCTTTTAATTGCAGGAAGGCTTTGGGGCCTTGCCCGTAGCCCGTGCGGCCCTCTGCTCATTGCGGGAAGGCTTTGGGGCCTCGCCCGTAGCCTCTGCGGCACTTGGTTAATGAAGGGAAGGCTTTGGGGCCTTGCCCGTAGCCCCTTTTAATTGCAGGAAGGCTTTGGGGCCTTGCCCGTAGCCCGTGCGGCCCTCTGCTCATTGCGGGAAGGCTTTGGGGCCTCGCCCGTAGCCTCTGCGGCACTTGGTTAATGAAGGGAAGGCTTTGGGGCCCTGCCCGTAGCCTCTGCGGCCCTCTGTTAATTAAGGGAAGGCTTTGGGGCCTTCCCCGAAGCCTCTTTTAATTGCAGGAAGGCCTTGGGGCCTCGCCCGTAGCCTCTGCGGCACTTGGTTAATGAAGGGAAGGCTTTGGGGCCCTGCCCGTAGCCTCTGCGCCCCTCTGTTAATAAAGGGAAGGCTTTGGGGCCTTCCCCGAAGCCCCTTTTAATTGCAGGAAGGCTTTGGGGCCCTGCCCGTAGCCCCTTTTAATTGCAGGAAGGCTTTGGGGCCCTGCCCGTAGCCGCTTTTAATTGCAGGAAGGCTTTGGGGCCTTGCCCGTAGCCTCTGCGGCCCTTTGTTAATAAAGGGGAGGCTTTGGGGCCTTCCCCGAAGCCTCTTTTAACTGCAGGAAGGCTTTGGGGCCTTGCCCGTAGCCCGTGCGGCCCTTGGTTAATGAAGGGAAGGCTTTGGGGCCTTCCCCGTTGCCTCTGCGGCCCTCTGTTAATAAAGGGAAGGCTTTGGGGCCCTGCCTGTAGCCCCTTTTAATTGCCGGAAGGCTTCGGGGCCTTGCCTGTAGCCCGTGCGGCCCTCTGCTTATTGCGGGAAGGCTTTGGGGCCTTGCCCGTAGCCCGTGCGGCCCTCTGCTCATTGCGGGAAGGCTTTGGGGCCTCGCCCGTAGCCTCTGCGGCACTTGGTTAATGAAGGGAAGGCTTTGGGGCCTTCCCCGTAGCCTCTGCGGCACTTGGTTAATTGCAGGAAGGCTTTGGGGCCTCGCCCGTAGCCTCTGCGGCACTTGGTTAATTGCAGGAAGGCTTTGGGGCCCTGCCCGTAGCCTCTGCGGCCCTCTGTTAATTGCAGGAGGGCTTTGGGGCCCTGCCCGTAGCCCGTGCGGCCCTCTGTTTATTGCAGGAAGGCTTTGGGGCCTTGCCCGTAGCCCGTGCGGCCCTCTGCTTATTGCGGGAAGGCTTTTGGGGCCTTCCCCGTAGCCTCTGCGGCACTTGGTTAATAAAGGGAAGGCTCTGGGGCCTTCCCCGTAGCCCGTGCGGCCCTCTGTTAATTGCAGGAAGGCTTTGGGGCCCTGCCCGTAGCCCGTGCGGCCCTCTGTTTATTGCAGGAAGGCTTTGGGGCCTTGCCCGTAGCCCGTGCGGCCCTCTGGTTATTGCGGGAAGGCTTTTGGGGCCTTCCCCGTAGCCTCTGCGGCACTTGGTTAATAAAGGGAAGGCTTTGGGGCCTTGCCCGTAGCCCCTTTTAATTGCAGGAAGGCTTTGGGGCCTTGCCCGTAGCCCGTGAGGCCCTCTGTTAATAAAGGGAAGGCTTTGGGGCCTTCCCCGAAGCCCCTTTTAATTGCAGGAAGGCCTTGGGGCCTTGCCCGTAGCCCGCGCGGCCCTCTGCTCATTGCGGGAAGGCTTTGGGGCCTTGCCCGTAGCCCGTGCGGCCCTCTGTTCATTGCGGGAAGGCTTTGGGGCCCTGCCCGTAGCCCGTGCGGCCCTCTGTTAATTGCAGGAAGGCTTTGGGGCCCTGCCCGTAGCCCGTGCGGCCCTCTGTTCATTGCGAGATGGCTTTGGGGCCTTGCCCGTAGCCCGTGCGGCCCTCTGTTTATTGCGGGAAGGCTTTGGGGCCTTGGCCGTAGCCTCTGCGGCACTTGGTTAATAAAGGGAAGGCTTTGGGGCCTTCCCCGTAGCCCGTGCGGCCCTCTGTTTATTGCGGGAAGGCTTTGGGGCCTCGCCCGTAGCCTCTGCGGCACTTGGTTAATAAAGGGAAGGCTTTGGGGCCTTGCCCGTAGCCCGTGCGGCCCTCTGTTTATTGCGGGAAGGCTTTGGGGCCTTGGCCGTAGCCTCTGCGGCACTTGGTTAATAAAGGGAAGGCTTTGGGGCCCTGCCCGTAGCCCGTGCGGCCCTCTGCTTACTGCGGGAAGGCTTTGGGGCCTTGCCCGTAGCCCGTGCGGCCCTCTGTTCATTGCGGGAAGGCTTTGGGGCCTTGCCCGTAGCCCGCGCGGCCCTCTGCTTACTGCGGGAAGGCTTTGGGGCCTTGCCCGTAGCCCGTGCGGCCCTCTGCTCATTGCGGGAAGGCTTTGGGGCCTTGCCCGTAGCCCGTGAGGCCCTCTGTTTATTGCGGGAAGGCTTTGGGGCCTT
>JAFBMS010001542.1:37500-39626 GCA_019788955.1 Albula glossodonta
ATCGGGTGGGGGGGTGTTAGCGCACCTCGGCCTTGTCCGGAGTCGGAAGGCGGCTATGTCCCGACCCCACCCCAACCTGGGCACCGGGACGCCGTCCTTCCTGCCGCACGCCCCGCTGTGGGGGGGGAGGGGCCCCCGGGGGGGCAGAGCGGCCAGAGTCTTGCCCCCCGCTGCCTCCCGCCTTCTGGAGGAGCGGGGCCAAGGTGGGTGAGTCGTCGGTTCTCGACCTCACGCCTTGTGAGGTTATCACGGAGCAACGTTTACGAGACCGGCTGGGGTCGCGGGCGGGGAGGGTGGGACGATGGATGGATGGACCGAGTCTGGTGGGAGGGACGGTAGGTCGCCCCGTCCCGTCCCCGGTCCCGTGCCGTCCCGCCCCCTTTCCCGCCGGGCTCGGGGAGGACCGCTGCGTGGGGCGGAGATGGGGGGGCTGGCTCACCCCCCCTCTCCCCCCTCTCCCTGTGTGTGGGCGTGCGTCGTGGCCTCGCGCTGAACAGGGCCCGCCGGGACGATCGGACCCCCGGCGCCTCGGTCCGTCCGTCGGCCCGGTCGCGCCGCTTTTCTGCCCGCTCCAGAGCCCGAACCCCCCACGGGGCGTTGAGAGCCGCAGCCGCGCATGCGACGGAGGGAGGGGCTGGCTTGCCCCCCACCAACGCCGGCGCACGGGGGCCTCGCCACGGGGGGCTGGGATGGGCCTTGGGCACGAGTCTTTGCCTCTCTACCAGTCAAGGACGGTGACCGCCACCTTGCCCTCTTTCTCCCTCTCTCTGGGGGCCCGCGCCACCACCTGGAGGTCCTCGTCTCGAAAGAGGGCGTGCTCCTAAACCTGCGGGTACCCATCTCGCTCACTATGTAATGGAGGTCGGCGTGCAACTGGTACCCCCCTCGGCACGTTGCGGGGATGTCTGGGGCCTCCCCCGGCACTTGGTAAATTGCAGGAGGTTTGGGGCCTCACCCGTAGCCCCCTCTGGGCCTTGGTATATTGCAGGAGCGCTGGGGGCCCGCCCCGAACCCCCTCTGGCCCTCGGTAAATTTCAGGAGGTTTGGGGCCTCACCCGTAGCCCCCTGGTATATTGCAGGAGCGCTGGGGGCCCGCCCCGAACCCCCTCTGGCCCTTGGTAAATTTCAGGAGGTTTGGGGCCTCACCCGTGGCCCCTCGGGCCCTTGGCATATTGCAGGGGCCCGCCCCGAAGCCCCAATGGCCCTCGGTATATTGCGGGAGCTCTGGGGCCCCGTCCCAGAGCTCCCCCGGCCCTCGGTAAATTGCAGGAGCTGTGGGGCCCCGTCCCAGAGCACCCCCGGCCCTCGGTAAATTGCAGGAGGTTTGGGGCCTCACCCGTAGCCCCCTCTGGCCCTCGGTAAATTGCAGGAGGTTTGGGGCCTCACCCGTAGCCCCCTCTGGGCCTTGGTATATTGCGGGAGCGCTGGGGGCCCGCCCCGAACCCCCTCTGGCCCTTGGTATATTGCGGGAGCGCTGGGGGCCCGCCCCGAACCCCCTATGGCCCTTGGTAAATTGAAGGAGGTTTGGGGCCTCACCCGTGGCCCCTCTGGCCCTTGGTAAATTGCAGGAGGTTTGGGGCCTCACCCGTGGCCCCTCTGGCCCTTGGTAAATTGGAGGAGGTTTGGGGCCTCACCCGTAGCCCCCTCTGGCCCTCGGTAAATTGCAGGAGGTTTGGGGCCTCGCCCGTAGCCCCCTCTGGCCCTCGGTAAATTGCAGGAGGTTTGGGGCCTCGCCCGTAGCCCCCTCTGGCCCTCGGTAAATTGCAGGAGGTTTGGGGCCTCGCCCGTAGCCCGTGCGGCCCTCTGTTTATTGCGGGAAGGCTTTGGGGCCCTGCCCGTAGCCCGTGAGGCCCTCTGTTTATTGCGGGAAGGCTTTGGGGCCTTCCCCGTAGCCCGTGCGGCCCTCTTCTTATTGCAGGAAGGCTTTGGAGCCTCGCCCGTAGCCTCTGCGGCCCTCTGTTTAGTGCTGGAAGGCTTTGGGGCCTCGCCCGTAGCCTCTGCTAATTGCGGGAAGGCTTTGGGGCCTTCCCCGTAGCCTCTGCGGCACTTGGTTAATTGCAGGAAGGCTTTGGGGCCTTCCCCGAAGCCCCTTTTAATTGCAGGAAGGCTTTGGGGCCTTGCCCGTA
>JAFBMS010001543.1:0-30000 GCA_019788955.1 Albula glossodonta
CCCACACCCCCTCCCTACCAGATAAGGATAAACCCCACACCCCTCCCTACCAGATAAGGGTAAACCCCACACCCCCTCCCTACCAGATAAGGGTAAACCCCACACCCCCTCCCTACCAGATAAGGGTAAACCCCACACCCCCTCCCTACCAGATAAGGGTAAACCCCACACCCCCTCCCTACCAGATAAGGGTAAACCCCACACCCCCTCCTTACCAGATAAGGGTAAATTCCAAACTGATACCAGATAATAACACTGATAATAATAATAATAATAATTATAATAATAATAATAATAACAATAAAAATAATAATAATAATAATAATAATGAAAATACATCTTATTTATAGAGCACTTCTCATAGAGCTCCAGTGTCAAAGTGCATCACAGTGGGGCAGAGAGGCAGAGGCCGTGGGAGTGATTGTTCAAGTCCTGGCTCTAGGCACTGCTGGATGCTCTCCAGGCTGTAGTTGATTGACGAGCCCGGTCTGGTCTGAATGCCCTGTTCTCATCATTATTTAAATTTTCGGTCTTACAGCCGCTCCCCGTCGCTGGTCCGTCGGCGCCCTCTTACCTGGCAGCTTGGTCTTGGTGATCTTGCCGCAGGGCTTGGTGGCGCTGACGGTGGAGGGGCAGGTAGCGTCCATCAGTGCTTTCTTCAGCACCCCCGTGCGGTTCTTCTTTCCCGTCGCCATATCGCACTCCCCCCATGCCTGGAAGTCATACTTGCACTCTCCTGTGGGGGAGACAGAGATTGGAGGTCTGATGCTGCTGATGTACCCTTGAGCGAGGTGTCTGAGGTGAGCCTCCTCAGCTAATGCAGAACATTAAACTGCTGGGCTGGATAATCTGTGTAATATGAGCGGTAAGCTGTCCTGATTAAGGGTCCATATTCAAAAGGTTCAGTTTCAAAGGTATTCCACCGCAGGAACCCAGAACTGTGGGTGAGGGCCGCACCCTAATGCCATGAAATATTAAATATCATGATTAATAAAGGATTTGAAATGTGCCTTTTGTTTTACTCGGTCTGTGACAGCTATACAAAAGAGCTGGAGCAGCAGCCGTGAGATCAGTGCCCAGCACTTCATTCAGCGCGCATCTTTCACAGGGCATGCTGGGAACTCCTGATTGTTGTTTCTCTCTCTCTCTCTTTCTCTCTTTCTCTCTCTCTCTCTCTATCTCTGTTTTTGCGTTTCCTTTTTCTCTCACTCCCCTACTTGCTAAAGACAGAGACACACCTGTTTCCCAGGTGATATGGACCCTTCCGCCTGGACCAATGTAACTGAGAGCGTAATTGTGATTTTATTTTCACGTTTCTCCTGCCTGTCACGCGTCCGCTCTCTCTCTCCCGAGGGTTCCCCAGGCCCCCAGGTCCTCTCCCTCCTCTGCCCCTGCTGTCATTCTGTAAGGCATAGATCTGTGTTTGTCAGTCCTCCGCTGCCTCCTCGGCTGCTCTTTTGTTCCTGTGTAAGGTGGTCACCTCTCTCTGTTATCTCAGGGTGTGTTTTATAAAGGGTTTGGCTATGCACATGCTGACCCAGTCACTGTACAAATTTAACCAGGGGATAGACATGCAAAATCAGAGGCAACAGACACCCCCCAACACACACACACGCACGCACACATACACACATACACACACACACACACACACGCATGCACACATACACACACACACATACATAAACATACACACACACACACATGCACACACACACACATACATACACACACACACACACACATGCAAAGACACACACACACACACGCACACATACATACACATACACACGCACACATACACACACACATACACATACACACGCACACACACACACACACACACACACACACACACACACACACACACACACACACACACACACACACACACACACACACACACACACACACACACACACACACACACACACACACACACACACACACACACACACACACACACACACACACACACACACACACACACACACATACACTCACACACACATACACACACATACATACACATACACACACACTCACACTCACACACACATACACACACACACACAGAAATGCACATCAGGCAAAGACAAACTCAGTGTCACTGCACACCACTTGGTCTCCTCTCTCCCAGAGATTAAAATATGGAATCAGAAGTAAAATCCTTTATTTATATCCATTTCTAAATTACACATCTCTATTATGTTTTTGAGAGATACAGACAGAGCCTTTTTGAGGCAAAATGGTGGTCATGACACTGGACTGAATGGGCCTTCCAGGTCAGTACGGCGCTCTCACCTCCAAACTGCTTCTTCCAGTTGCAGGGGATCTTGCAGCGCTGGGTCTTGATAGTCTGCTTGCAGTCGGTGCCGCCCCGCGTGCCCTCCCGTGTGCCCAAGCCGCAGTCCCCAACGTTGGCCACACATACACTCCACTGCCACTCCCCACAGTCCGACTTCCGCTCCTTCTTCCCTGCGAGGCGCACACAGACCATCGCACCTTCCTCATCACTTTCACTCACATTCTCACTTTATACGAAAAGTCATCGTCCATGGGTCTTAAAATATATGCATCCACTGGTTCCCAACAGTCTATTCTTCAACTAAGTGCCATGCAAAATATATCTCAATGAACATTTATAACAGCCAAATAGCCACGCTGCTGCTTAGACGTGGGTTGTCTATACATCATATAGATCAGTTTATACAGCCTGTTTCAATATAACCGTCATCTGCTTTGTCCAATACTCAATCATGGATTTTTTTAGCTCTGTTCTTATTGGGTCACTGAATTTGTCAAAGCAATATATGTGAAAAATATCTATGTAATACAATTATATATATTTTATTATGTTACAGTATTATTACATTAACTTACATCATTATAAAATATATAATAATGTAATATAATACATATATGTAATTATAAATATATATGTATAAATGTATATATAAATATTGTACTTGGACGTATTGGGCTATCACGCAATACGTCATTTATCCGAGTTGATATTTTTCCATATTTTATGTATGGATTTGAGTTATGTGTGGTCTTAAATATTTAATCACCATTCTCTATGCAAACCATTGCATTCTGGGAGCAAGGCAACCCATCGGCGACCTCTCACCTTGTTTCTCGGTTTTTCCCCCTTCCCCGGCGGCTGCCGTCAGGACCAGGGCGGCCATCACTGCCACCATGCAGGGCTGCAGGCTGAGCATTCTGGGACAGAGGAAGGCCACAGATACACATCGTCATCAATAAACGCCGCCAGCAGGGGCCAGCGCCGACAAACACTGTCAAAGGGAAACGGGCGGCCGAGTGGCGTCTGAACACAAGTCTTCCCCATGAGCAGAAAGCATGATCCACACCCTGTGAGGGTGGGTGTGGCTTTCAGATATTTTTTTAAAGATAGGGGGTTTGTTTGTCACAGACCTTCCCACAACCCCACAGCATGGCTTTCCATAGCATATGGATGCAGCCTGGCTTTCCCTGCAGGGGCAGGAGAGAGGGGTGCTGTGATAGCTCCTGACACTGCTCTGAGCCTGGGGCGCCCGGCTGAAAGATTGACAAGCTACCGGTCGGGGAGGAGGCAGCTCCCGAACCGTGGGCAGAGGATCTCAGCTGTGAGTGACACCTTTTTTCCCCAGCTCTCTCCCCAGCAGACCGACGGAAAGGAGGCACCACACGGCTTTTAATGGCTGGCAGTGCTGTGGGCTTCAGGGGGACGACATTAGCATACCTTCCCCCGCTTCGGAGATATCCAAAAGGAATGCAGAGCGTGCCGGAGAGTGGAGCAGCGTGAGGCTTAAGCAATTATGAAGCACCTCGCTACCCAAATGCTCCACTGTGCTCGAATTACTGCGAAGGTGCAGCCTGCCGGGGAATTCATTTCCCTTCGTCTTTTTTAATTAATCATGAACCGTTGCTTCCCGCCCCAACACATTTCACTCTCCACGTTCGGTGTGCGAGGGGGAACCTTTACGTTCGCTAATTTGCATGCCATCGATGAGCAGGATATATACGGGACTGAAGATGGGCAATGAAACTCATGAGGGTATTCAACCTCATCATTCATGCATAATTATTAACAGCTCATGTATGCCGTGATTTTCTTCATATCTGCACTTATGCATGTACTCATAATGAGAATATCAACGCACAAAGTTGAGAGGAAGCTATCAGAGTTTCCCTTTGATGAACAACCAAACTTAATAAAAAAAAACAAAAAAAACACACACACCAACTCTGTTGACCTTCATGCACAGGGGCAGTTTTTAAATGCCAAATCCATTACAAGAGCTAAAATGCCAATTTAATCATGCACATATGTAGTGTTTACCCTCAGTGCTGTCAGCTCAGTGATAGACTTTAACAGCAGTGTTCCACTGCATATGTCCTGACAAAGTTAGTGTCAAACTTAAGGGCAAGGCTATAAGCTTTAGTGCAGCTGCTGGTGCACTAAAACATGGTACATCCACTCCAGCACAACTTACTTGCCGAAGTAGCGTAGGGATTATGGTAAGATACTCCCTGTTCTAAGGAGCTGCACTGAGACCCTGTGTCTATCTGCTTTCTGGGGAGTCATTCAATCATTCATGAGCATTTAACTGGTGTATAAGTTGGGCCTGCAGAGCAGTAAGGACCTAGGAATACAGCTAGGCCTTATTGTGTCTGTGCAGGATGTCGATGCCAGCATCACTAGAACAGACTTTGCTGAAGGGCAAAAAGACTGCCTCTACCCTGGATCTCAAAGGAACCTGGCGGTGTGTTTAAACTCCGCCAACTTTGTCTTCCGATTGATTCGGTTTATCAGGTATTCTGTGTGAGTCCGTTTTTTTGTACATCTTCAAATCCAGTTTGGCTTTGGCCGTATGTCATTGTGCATGACAGTGTTTTCAGCAAGCAGAGAGCTCCAGTTTCATCACTGCTTCCATTGTTGCTGTCATTCTGGGGCAGGGAGGAAGAAAGAGAAGGAGGGAGGGAGAGAAGAAGGGAGGGAGGGAGGAAAGGGGGATAGATATTGGAAAGCTCTGGCAGACTCCTACACTCAAAAGATTTCAAATCCTTCTATGGAAGTCTCCTTGTGTTCTAAAATACTTTTGATGCGAGAAGGAGAGAGACGGATTAAATAAGTTATAAGTGCTTTTCACTTATACACCACGCAATTCCCTTAAAACTACCAGCTGAAAGATTTTGCAGTGTAAACTATTCCTTTAATATAAATACAGTAGAACATCAGACATACCAACACTCCAGGAACAAGGTGTTTCGTAACTGCAAAAGTCATTTAACTCTAACTGAAACAAAACATTACACAAATCTGAATTGTTTATTGATTGAAATTCATTTTTGTATTTATCTGCAATCAAACCAGTCACAGAGCTTTCTGTCGACTAACATCGATACACCTAAAAGTATTCACTTTAATGTTATTATCAGTGATAAACCAGGAAAAGTGCAAGATAGAAGGATACACAAACAAGATTGCCCAGGAGCTCTGAAGCTGGGGGTTTTAAACCCGGTCTCGCCAGAATGGTTTATTTCAAAATGATCTTAATTGCATATCGTAAAACATTATGAACAATTAGCAAGCTAGGTAACAATATCAGGCTCGATACACAAAAACGTAGAAAGGAAAAGTGAAAAACAAACACACCAATAATTATAATTCAGCCACAGTTTCAAACGCAACAGTGTATTCTGAGGTGTTCTGGATCTTCGTACGTGAATCCCTCACGGGACTTCACGTTCTGTCTCCAAATTCCTATCTGTGGTTCCTGTCCTGGTCACATGGCCTTCAGCAGATAAGAGGTTATTGAGCTCCAGTGAACCTATTGCTCTGTCTTCCTCAGGAGAGTTAGTTAATAATGGGGTGAAGGGAAGTAAGAGCCAGAAAGAATTTGCCCAAAATACCACTTCTTCATTGATTTGTGGAGATGGATTGGAAAGGTGAGGTGGGGGTGGGGGGGGGGACCGAGAGAGGGTGTTCATTGGCTGATCAATGGGCTTTTAGGCACTCGCAGGCCAACCCTGAGGGGGGGGGGGGGGGGGGACCGAGAGAGGGTGTTCATTGGCTGATCAATGGGTTTTTAGGCACTCGCAGGCCAACCCTGAGGACTGTGTGCCCCTCCTGTCCAAAAAAGTACCTGGTGATCTCCCCCCAGCCCAGTCGCCTTGTCTCCCTGCCCTTGTGATCCACGTCTACCACTGTGGACACCAGTTCCCTCCATTACCTCATCATTTCAGACCGCGTTAACCGAAAAGATGAAAGGAAGGCCGGGATGTACACACAACAAAGGGAGGAACAGTCATTCAGGTGGGGATTCGCACGCACACGCAGTTGTCAATACCTGCCGTCCCACAAATAAAGGACCTGAGGAGCCATTGAGTCGTTTTAAAGAATTAGGCATGCTTACACACTAAAATTAAATCTGCGAAAAGGGAGAAATTAAATTATAAATACACAAGAATAACTTGAATATTATTTTCCCTCATGTATGTCGAAATCCTTTTGTAGATGGAGCGGTTGTCAATGTTTTCCTCTTCCATTTAACATGTAAAGGTTTTTTTAAAAGTACACTTGGACATGTGGAACTGGTAATAGTATGATCTGCTCATTAATATTGGAATGTGCTGCATTTTCATACCTAAGGGAAGGAAGGGGAACTAATAACAAACTCTGCCCTGGAGCAAATCCAGAAAAACAACATGGGCAGAATTAACATGCATACAGTAGATTGTGAATGAGATAAACCTAATTTTACATTGTTTGGCATTGAATTAATCAGTGTGTTTTTGCACCTGAGGTTGTCTCGTCTAATATCAAGACAGCATTCATCCAAATCTGATCTGGAGAACATTCTCTCTGCGGGGAAGTTCTTTAAAAGCAGCCATTATACATTTTGGCAAAGGGATGGTCTCTTATCTCAGTGGGATGTTTTAGGGTTTACACAGTAGCGAGTGATTGCAGTGAAACACTGAGATCAGTCAATCAATCAATCAATCAATGTACCTGAACAAAAGCATGGCTCATATTCTGATCCTGCAGGGATCCGTTGTCCTAGCGCACACCTGTCACAGACGGGATGCTCAGTCTTTCAGGAAAAAGCTGATTGTGTTTAAGCCATTGTTGAGGCTGACTCACAGAGCTGAAAACACAGAGCTGGCCGTTTAAAGCTGATTACTCAGAGGGATGTTGTCATTTTGTTTTTGTAGGCGCACATTTGAAATTCATCGCCGGGAATTGTTTCAGACCTGGCTAGGGGTAACGTACGACGTTGGAAAAGGTGAGATTCAAAAAGAAGGATTTGCCTCTGGAATTACTATATGTGTGCTCAAATGTATTTTAACACAAATTATATCATCCATTTACAATATGTTTTAAATTGATAATTCGCTTCTGACAAGAGGAGGGATAGAGGAGACACTTTCAAGTGTTATCCAACTTCCTTTATTATTTTGCCACTGTCACAGCAATTTATTAAACAATTTTTTTTAATTTGTATATTTATACTGAATGAAGTGGAAATAGCAGTGTGGACTTGCAGCATTAAGATCATTAATGCTATCAATAATTATAATCATCATATTTCCATCTGCTTCTCATAATTAACACTGGGAGTCAACACTGTGATGGACATTTAATTTTGTTTACCCAAGCATCATGTATAAGTAATGTTGTGGATCAACAAGGTATGTATTATGCCTCGCTTTTTAAGAAGCCACATCTGAGTATCATTCACTGAATAATAAATCTCTATATCAAGATAGTATTACACAATAAATGGTTTTGATTGGTTCTGATGACTGATGAAACAATCAATATTGATCTGAGACCTCTGGAATGTGATCATTCTCACTCAATCTGACTTCCTGTTCAGTGAGTGTCTTCCTCTGTGCGCTTTTCTTGTGCCATGGGCATATGAATGTGTAATCTGCCTTTGTGAAATCAGCCACCATTTTGGCTCCAATAATGATTCATGCACAACAGCTCCCATTACTCCACACTGTTCCTCAGTGCGCTCCGTGGACATCCGTTCCTCAGGTGACAGACCTGTCCACCATGACCGTGTTTCTGCTTCCAAGATTCTATCCAGTGTCTGCTTTTGAAGTATGGGAATATCATCCTGGAACGTATAACAAGCAATAACATCGATATGTTTATGCATACGCATACTGAGACACTGTTAGTGTTCCTTGCCTGAGGTGCTGACCCTTGTCTGGATGCATGAGTGATGGCGAGATGGGAGGTGAGACGGTTATCATCTATCTCTCACTGATTTTCTATTCCGTCTCTCCAGCCTCCCAGATTATAGAGAATTCCCAAACACTCCATCACTGACAGGAGCAACTTTCTCAATGCAACAAACCGCACAGACGGGGACACCAGCTCTGTGCGCTGCCATAAGGAGCGGTATCACAAGGCCCAATTCTCTATTAAATCCATGCCTCTTTCTTGTTCTTTTTTGGGGTTTTGAAGGTAATCTACACATAAGTAATGGTGTTGTGGTGTGCAATATGAGCCTGAAGGGGAGAGAAAACATACAGTATGTCCTGAGTTAAGTGTACATGACCTTGTGTTTCTACGACACTCTAATAACCACTGAGTGAACCTGACACAAAACCATGGAAGGACAAAAGGACTCTTAAACTTTAAACATCTGAAAATACTGACACTTGACTGTATGTCTAAAAATGCTTCACACATTGGTATTGAGATGTTTCATGCCTTTTAGCTCTCATCCTAAATAGGTAAGCAAATAAGCCATCATTCATTTAATATTTGGCTGGCTGAAGCGGATTGGCTGGGCGGTGATGGGAGGGTCTACGTTTCAGAGGTGCGATCTCTCAGAATTCTCAATTCAGTGCATCCCTGAGCAGAAAGTCTCTTTGCCGAGAGGAAGAAAGAGCGAGGTAGAGAATGCATTGAGTAACACATGAGGTAATGGTGCTGCGGACGCAACTGGCGCGTTAAATAACAAAAGCACGATAACAGTGAAGATAAACAGAGACTGCGTGCATCTCAGCTGAAAGGACAAAAATAAACATTAAATTATGCTCTGCTGCCTCCATTACTTTCCACAAATTGCACAGCGAAGCCAAACAGACGCCCACCTCCTAATCTAAAACCTCACATTTCCACACATCTCCAATATCACAAGGCATGCAAATATATTACAGTACGTAGTGTGGTGATGATGCATATGAAAGTAAAATAATATCAGTCATGATAGGAGGAATATTTATATTGACTTTACAATAACACAACGCCCTCACTCCCAAGATTCTCCGTACATTCTTAGAAAAAAAGTGCTTTCTTGCACCTTTAAAGGTTCTTCATTCGTCTTGCCGAGGGAACCTTTAAAGGTCCATACAGATATCTTTAAGGAGTTCTTTATATAACCCTCAGAATAAGGTTCCATAGAGAACCTGTGAGTGAAATCCATATCACAGAAGAACATTTACAGGTTCCCCCTGCAGGACAACAAAGAACCCTTTAGGCACCTTTTTTTCCAAGAGTGTAATGATTCAGTAATGTCCAGTTAGGGGCATATTTGAAGTAAAATATCTCATAACTGAGAGTCTAAACATGACAAAAATGTACATTTTACATAGTGAAGTAATGGCCTTAGGGGAATAAAGGAGTAATGTTTTCAAATTGAACGAAGGTATGCGTTTACCCAAATGTGAGCCGGTTCTCGTCTGTTTAGGGCCCTGAGAATGAGGAGCTGTTTGAAATGAAACCATTAGATGTTGATTGTCACATAGTGCTTGCAGCACAGAGAGAGCTATCACACAGGACTGTGTGTCTGACCGCGCTGTGTTCATCGTTTTCCCTGTAAGGGATTCGTCATCTTGGTATGGCAAACACGTTTTGAGCGGCAGTAACTGTGAATTGTTCTTTTTTTTTGTCATTTCCCTGGAATTCGAATGTATTTTCCGAGCGGCTGGCCGCCGCAGGTCAGCACTAAGTGAGTGAGGCAGCCGCCAGTTCAGGCATTAACTGTTTTTTTTTTTTTTTTCTTCCCAGAGAAACTGAAGTCAGTCATGGACCTAAACTGCTCTTCTGAGACATAATCGGGTCTCTGGAGTGATGGCACGTTAGTGTGGTGGGGATGGGGGTGGGGGTGGGGGGGGTGGGTGTGGGCTTTGGGGGGGTCAGAGGGTCAGCCATTTTCTCTGAGCACAGCGCTAAGGTCCCCACCTGCTCTCATCATGGCCAGTGATAAATGAGGCTCTTCGGATTTAACCCTCTCCCCAGAGTTTAAGCTGTGAGACAATGCTGCACATTTAGGCTCGATACAGGGGGGCGCCGCGCACTAACGCAAGCTCTACCTCACCTCACACCACTGAACATCCTTACCCACTGCCAGCCCGAACTTAAAACGGCCAGAGATTAAGGTACGGTGAGCACTAGGATGGAAATCTTCAAAGAGGGTGTCAAAAAGAAAAGCCTGATTCGTTCTAATGTTATGAAGCATCTTGCAGGCAGAGTCACGACTATGTGACCAGTCAGTAACCAGTACCAAAGGTAACCAGGGCTCTGTTCTGTGTAAGGTGCTGTCACTAACCTAGCTAGCACTTTTTGGCTGCCAGAAGACTGTCAGAACATTAAAGAAATGTTCCCAGAGAATGTTTGTCCAATATGTTTGATGTTTCAGGAGCGCTCTTTACCAAGAGTGGGAGAACTTGTTTGGAACAATTTAACTTCATTAGGATATTAATGAAATGGTCATATTACACCTTTAATAATATTAACCTAAAATTCTCCCAATATTTTTGGGATGTTCTGTGTTTGCTGAGAAAGATTCCATGCCACATTTTCAAATAGAAGGAGTGTTAACCTCACTGCCTTATATTACCTTCCTTAATGCCACATTCACCTTTCAACAAAAATTGTCTCTCGACTTTTTGCTCCTAATCTTCCGTTTGATGTAATAGCCTTTACTGTCCTTACCCTGTGATCCCTCTGGTTGTTACTGTGAAAAAGAACTGTGTTCTCAATTGCTTCCCTGGTAAAATAAAGATAAATTAATGAATCTGTTTTGTTACAGTAAATGCCAGTGGTTAGGGGCCTAGGCAATAGTGTGACAAGGCAAGGGAATTACAAATGCACCCTACAGGTGTCAAAAGAGATTTACAGGGTAAAAGTTTGTTTATGTTTCTATCTTCACCAAAAAAACAAATAAGAAATGTTTTTTGTCTTTTGTTTGTTGTCCCCTCACAATTCCTGTGATAAAACCCTCTCACAGCATTTGGGTGCATTCTGGCAGGTTGGCACATAGCTCCAGCATTCATGGCTCATTAGGGCAGAATGCTGAACGCCGCGATGCCACCTAGCAATTAGAGTTCAGTGTTTTTAACTTTTCCTCTACACCAGCCTGTCTGCAGCTTTTACCAAAAAAACAACAATAATAATAAAAAACACATTTTCCTAAAAACCAAAAGCAGAAATGAGTTCTCACTGAAAACACACTGCAGCTGTATGGACAGCGCCACAGTGTGGGTGATGTCACTGATGTATCCTCCGTTTCCTTGGAGATAGCTCTCTCCCCGCGTTTTTATCTGAGATCTGCCGTTGCCTGATGGTGATGGTGTGGAAGCCCTGGCTGAATTACCTGCGGAGCCCTGGGGCTCATGGAAAAGCTTCATCTCTCTCTCCATTCCTCCCTCGCTCCATCTCTCCCTGTTACACTCCCCTTGATGTGGCAGATAGCTGCTTTTGGTTCAATTAGATTCTCCGTCTCTGATCCACCTCCGGCCCGTCAGCCACAGGAAGCTGGGCCACGGGGTGGAACCGGCATGTCGCCTGTGTCTCTGTCATCTTCTCTTTTTCTCTCTATAACCTCTTTCTCCCTCTCTCTCTCTCTATTTCTCTCTCTCCCCCCGCTCTCTCTCTTCCTCACGCATACTTGCTCTTTCTCCTCTGCTCTCTCTCCCTTTCATACCACTTCCTTCCACTTTCAAAAGCGTCCAATTTACACAAGTCTCCTTTAAAATGAATGAGCTCTTTTTTTTGTTTGGCGGGGAAGGCTGAAGCACCTTGGGACACTTGTTCATTAAATGTGTCGAGGCTTTTCTTCATGCAGTGCAGTCGGTTTTGTGTGACATTAATTCAAGCATCTCCTCTCCTCTCTCTCTCTTTCTCTCTCTCGTCTTTTTAGAATGAAAACAGAAGGATATCCAGCTTCATGGCTGCAGTCTGTCCACTGTATGCCCCATGCTCAAACTCTCATTTTCCAACAGCCATACACGCTATGGCTGTGTCTTTCTACAGCTCCACTGTTATGAGGTCTGTTTAGCAAGATTCTGCCTGCATTTTTATTCTCAAAGAGTGCAGCAAAATGCAAGAATGTGACATGCTTATGGGAAACGAAGGAGGCTTATGTGTCATGGCATCTTGCTGTGTGTCACCAGTGTAACCATGACTGCCCTCATTCTCCTGTAGACCAGTCATGACTACAGGGCACTAAAACAACCAGCTCAAAACGCCGATGGCATCAGCATGCTGACCTAGCCCACTTCCCAAACCCTGGGATTTAGGCGGCTTGCATAGCTGTTCCCTCAAAGTGCAAAGTGGCACGCGAATGCACAACTGCAGTTTTGTTATTCTTCCTTTTTTATCGTCATTTTTTTTGTTTTTCTTATTTGTCTTTCTATTGTCTATGCATCCTTGGGTTTTTGGAGACGGATCTGTGTGTGGGCTGTCTGCTGGCACACACGGCCCTGGACATGTGGGTGTTTTAGGGGGATTTTCAGGGCTCGGAAACCGGGAGCGAGTATGGAGGATGCCATGCCTGGTCACGAAGGCTCATTAATGTTGTCAGTCGCGCTGATTAGCCCCGATTCCCCACTGCCAAAATCTCTCTCCTCATTCCCTTAATAGGAAATGCCAGTCAGGGCCTGTGCAACCTACGCGTGAGGCCGCTGTCAAAAAAAAGAGAGAAAAAAATGTCACACTCCCTTCATCACACACACAATAACCCAACAGACTGAGCCCAGCAACCCATGTGAGCTAATGAATGCAATGATGTGCCTCCCCTTAGCTACCAAACCCCCCCATACCCCCCCACCGCACCCCAGTCCAATGTGTGCCAAACGCTGATAAACAAAGGCTTGACGGGTCCTTACACTGTATTTAGATCCGCATGCAGTTGGACAAGATGCACTGTGACCTGTCAAGGGAGAAGCTGGCTCTTGACAGGTGAAGCTGTCAGCTGCGAAACAGAGCCATATTCATGCCAGTTTTTACAGGCAGTAAGTCCAGGGAAATTCCTGCAAATAAAAACCTCAGGATTTGAAGTGATGTACATGTATTTTTTTTTAAAACCACTGTTTCCTCATTTTGTTTTTACACTTCATTTTGGAATCGCAAACTATGCTACTTGCAAACAGTGGTGTAGCCAGAGCATGAGCTGTCCAACACGCCCACCTGTGATCCACGCTAAAGGTGAGCTGTAACGACCAGGTGAGACATAACACCAATTAAGAAGTGTGTCTCCATCAGCAGTATGCCCTGCTGGTTCCTGGCACCCCTTTGAGTAGATCTAGTTTAGTAGCAACCCTTCGGAGCCCAAGTCAACTGCTCCCCACTCTACTCTACAGCCAACTGTGCCCGATGTGTTTGCTGTCTCCCCTACTTGCAAAATCTTGGTTGGCCATTGTCTACTAACTTTTATCTGCGGAGCCAATCAGAGGACCGAGGGCTGTTA
The DNA here is from genome assembly GCA_019788955.1 of Albula glossodonta. NCBI lineage: Eukaryota > Metazoa > Chordata > Actinopteri > Albuliformes > Albulidae > Albula > Albula glossodonta. The sequence goes on from JAFBMS010001543.1 coordinate 13,719, forward strand.
TTTCAGGAATAGAACCAGCAGCACTTTCAGCATTACCTAATCAAACACTTTATTGGCCAGCTGTGGACTATAAAGAAAATTAACCAATCAGGAGACTGTAAATTACTGCGGTCTTTGCAGAGACTCTCAAAGGAAATTATAGGAGCATTGTTATGTATGCGTGGGTTAAAGAGACCAGTCTCACAACTGAATTTTAAAAGACCACATGTACCACTAATGCACCATGCTCACACTGAGGAATGGAATTCCTCCCCAAGAATCTCCAGTTGCGGCTCTGAGGGTTCTATCGGGGCTGGTGTGTGGAGGGTCCTAAAAGTAATTTCTTCTGTATGAGCAATCTGCCCTTACCACCCTCTTTTCTCTGTTCCACCCTCCCGGGGTCTCCCGGCTGGTCAGCTGTGTGATTAACCCCCGGCATGGTTCCACACAAATCACGAGATTTGATCTCCACGGCCTCCACACCTCATCATGTACAGCAGAGCTGGGGTTGGGGCGGGTTCAGCGCTATCTTGTTTTGTGTCGCTCCCGGCTGATGGATAGGTATCTTCGGCACGGTATGCAAATGGTACCCTTTCTCCCGGAACGCTCGCTTGCATTTTGGTCATCTTCTTTCTGCCCCTCTCCTCCCTCCCTCATTCTCCCTCCACTCCTCCTTCTCCTCATCTTCCATCCCTACCTCCTCTGAAGCCCCACCCCCCCCCCCCACCCCACGATGCGCCACAGATAGCGCTGAACCGTGACAAGCCTTCACGAGCGTGTGCGAGGGGCTGCCCTAAACAGCACCATTACAGAATCGACAAAGAAGAAGAGTGAGCCGGACTCTGAGTGTGTTCATTTACTGAGAGGCGCGGGTAAAGATCAAGTAATACTCTCACCCAAAACTGCTGCCATTTGTACATTATTAGATATATATTAGTGAAGGAGTGAGTGTGTGTAAGAGGCAGGAGAGATAGGGGCAATGAAGAAGCTCAGTGTATGTCGCTGAGGGACCCTATGTACAGATGCCTGTGTAGCCATGATATAGTGATTTTCCAAATGGAACATATGAAGTCTGTACCCCGCTATCATTTTCCCCTTGCAAGTTAGTTTTATTTGCGCACACACACACACACACACACACACACACAAGGCATTATTGTTCATTGTTCAGGTCCACCAGCATCTTCGCTGCTTTCTTAGGTTTCAGCTCATACATGAGACGCAGACAGAGATGCTGGGTCCTGCCACCCTGTCAGAACAAGAGCCAGCCTTCCTCTGGCGGCCCACCACCAACTGTAAGCGCCAAATCCAGACACTGCAACGAGAACGTTATTACTTATAAAAATGTAAAAACGCCTCCTACCCTCCATGTGTCTGGGGCCCACACTCACCATGCGATTGCGCTGGGGTATCTTTCACGCTGGCGCGCACACGTCCCAATTTCAGCTTTAACGACAAATCTTCACTTGAGCTACAATACGACTGGTGCAGGCGGGGGTAAAGAACTGCTGCGTTCTTAATTGTCCTCAAAATAACCCCTCCCACACAGCTATGAGGGCTGCAGGATTGAGGTGTTTTTTTTAGTTAAAGTAAACCGAAGTGTGAGATACAAGAAGAACAATAGAGCGCCATGCCAGAAGTGTGTAATGAAGAAAGGGACGTGGTTATTTAGTGATCGCCCCGTTCGGCTTGTGCACGAATGGTGCATCTTCCTTAACCCGCAATTCATAAAAAGGACTAATGAAAAACATATGCTGTATATGATACCGTCATGCTGTTATCACATTCATATGAAATATTCCAAAATATGAAAGGCGATATATTCCTCATATTTTTTTGTTTCATATTTTTGCATATATTATCACATTTTTGCATATATTTACATATATGTTTTTCATAAGGGCAGCTTTTCTGGTGACCTATGGCCGTTTACTATATAAATAACTATGTGACGAGAAGGACCACAGGAGTGCTTATGCATCTGCCTAAGAAATTTTAAGGAAAAATTAGGTATGAAAAAACATAAATGACACCAGAGGTCATGAATGACCTTCACAATCCACATATAGAAGTATTACAGTTCCCCACACTCCCCCCAAACACACACATATGCACCTAGTCATCTGTTGTTTAATCTATATGTGAGGTAACAGATCTGCTATTGTGTCCTGTCATTTTTATCTCTTTTTTGTCAAAAAAGACAAGTGACCATGCTCTTTATCTCATACAATCAAGCCACTGTTTCTGACACCCCAACAGCAAATATCAGCTTTGGGTGGCCTTCAGTTCTGCGCAATCTTCGCTGGAGACAAGAGTAAACAAATCCTTATGGAAAGTATCATTACAATAACAGCACAGTGCCCTCTACTGGTGGTTAGAATCCCCTGCCGAAAGGAAGAGCTGAATTCTCTCCAACTCCCGGAGCTGCTGAAGTGTGCTCTCCCTAAGGTAAACAAAGCCTGCTCTATGCTGCCCCCTACTGTACAGGGGGTATGCCTGCGCAGATATGCTGCTAACCGACATCTCATCTCTCCCCTGATAGAAACCACGCTTCCTCACTCACCTAACTAGGCATGTGTCCATCCGAATGCTGAACCCCACACCCTGCCAGTACCCATCCATTATCTCAGTACTGAAAAGAGCAGATTTGGTGACTACATTGCTGGTGCACTGCATTTCATTTCCATGCCAATGCTTGTGATAAGTGGTGCGGGGTGCCAGGATACAAGGAAGGGGCTTCCTGAAAAATAAATTAGGCAGGTGAACCTGTTTTCATATTCAAACACTTTGCTGACTTTCCAGTGTTTATCTGTTTGTATAACTTAAACATGTTTCCAAACTGGTGCACTGGTGCACAGGTGTACTGGTGTATCCCCTTCACAAAGCTAGTTGTGCCGTTTATTATGTAAACATTGACTAACTTAAGTGTTGTTCCCTCTCTGCATTCACCTTTTGTATGGGTCTTCCAGACCTCTACACTGACAACACGCAGACTGTTCACACCCAGGGTTTAAGTGACCCTACAACAGCACATTATACGAGGTGTGCCTGTCCATGGGGGATGATACCAAAGCAAAGCTGCAGAACTGTAGTTTCTGCTGGGGGCAGAACAGGGCTGCTGTTTTGTTCCACCTAAGAGGCCAGCTCAGATACAGATATAAAAAAACAGCAACAACAGCAGCAACAGCAAGACATGTCAAAGTTGATTAAGAGAGAGGATGTGGAAACGCTGTTTTTGGCAGCGGAAACAGAAAAGCCTTTAATCTTTTAGTGGTATTCAGAAATGACTAATCACGGATTCCTGACTGTGCGTGTGTGTGTGTGTGTGTGTGCATGTGTGTGCACAAATAAAACTAACTTTCCAGGGGAAAATGATAGTGTGGTACAGACACTCACTCTTATGAGTGTGTGTGATTGAGCATGTCTGTTAATTCATAAATCATGTGACATTGCAGTGGCAAAATAACACCTGCGTTTGCATAGGCTCAATGTTCCATTTCCAATTTAAGAGTTTGAATTTTCACAGCCTCTGATTTCAGTGTTTACACAACAGTAACAGAGCCCTATGGCATTACTCAACCTTGAATGATACTCCAAAAAATCAGGACTTTGTTTCAAGGCCCATAATAGCACTGGCGTTGCTCTTGGGGTTTCACGGGTTCTGTTTTAGTGGCAGGAATGATCTGATCGCTGAGTTAAATATCCGCTGTCGAGGACAGGTGATGGCAGCTCTGTAAATCCCACCTTCAGCCACAGCCTTATTTTCCACTCGTTGAGATGACGGGGAGAGGTATTTATTGGAGTGTTGCCGTGCCAACTGATTGAACACCCCCGATAGGAGTCGGCCAGAGCCCATTTCATGGGTCTTATCTGGCCTCCCCTGGGGGGTCTGGTTCTGGGGACCAGCGGAGAGAGGACCCAGGAGTTTGGCACACATGCCCCATCCAGCCACCTGCTCCATCAAAACAAAAGCCCGGCACATGAGGACACGAGAACCAGACAGACCCTCTCATCCCAGCACTGGCGTAAAAGTAATATTAATCAGATACAGTACTGCCAGCTACACAGTTAGTTGTGGCGTATTCGGAGGGTTTTGACTGGCTTGGTGGAGCGAAAGCACTGACACACTTTGTTTGCTTGTTTCAATGTGTGGAATCAAGCTGTCTGCACTCTTTTCTCCTATTCTTTCTGAGAAATCATGAATCATGTTAGCCAGACCTCTGGTCAATAAATGGTAATTATGGGAAGCGACACCATTGTATTTGTGTGCATGTGTGTGAGTGTATGTGTGTGTGTGTGTGTGTGTGTGTGTGTGTGTGTGTGTGTGTGTGTGTGTGTGTGTGTGTGTGTGTGTGTGGGTGTGTGGGTGTGGGTGTGTGTGTGTGTGTGTGTGTGTGTGTGTGTGTGTGTGTGTGGGTGTGTGGGTGGTGTGTTTGTTTGTGTGTGTGTGTGGGTGTGTGTGTGTGTGGGTGGTATGTGTGGGTGGGTGTGTGTGTGTGTTGTGTGTGCGTGTGTGTGTGTTGTGTGCGTGTGTGTGGGTGTGTGTGTGTGTGTGTGTGGTGTGTGGGGCGTGGTGTGTGTGTGTGTGTGTGTGTGTGGGTGTGTGTGTGTGTGTGTGTGTGTGTGTGTGTGTGTGTGTGTGTGTGTGTGGGTGTGGGTGGGTGTGTGTGTGTGTGTGTGTGTGTGTGTGTGTGTGGGTGTGTGTGTGTGTGTGTGTGTGTGTGTGTGTGTGTGTGGGTGTGTGTGTGTGTGTGTGTGTGTGTGTGTGTGTGGGTGTGTGTGTGTGTGTGTTCATAGCACACTGCATATCCTCTGGTCTCTCTGGAAACAGCCTTCCCTGGGTTTTTTCCTCTAGAATGGCATTCCCTCCTGATCTCTATATATAATACGGATTTGTTATACTGGGAAACTGCCAACCCCACATTTTTCGTTGGTGGTTTGGGGGTTACCATAGTAACAGGCAAGCCCAGGGTGTGTTACTGAAAGCCATACTGACCCAATGTTTGGCTGCCCTCTTATCCCCCACTGAACCCTGGGAATCCTACAGACACCTGCATTTTTACAGCCACAATTCATAATCGAATTTGTTTTTTAGTTTTTTTGTTTTTTTTGACATGACGCTAATTCAGCCTGAAAAAGGATTTATAACTGAAGTTTGCCGTTGTGAGAGGATTCCAGATGAAGAATCCCGCTCGATATTACTGTAGCGATGGCCCGCCCACCGCTGCACAAACACAATCAAACTGCCATGACATGTGATCCATTACAGGGAGGAGCCCTCTCCACCAGCCTTCAGTCTGCTGTCATCTCCCTATTCTGCTTTCTCCTCTTTCTTCCTTAATACCTCAGATTTAATTACACACTCATAATGGCAGGAGCTGCCTGTTCTGAAAGAGGAGCCGTCACTGAAATGGGTGCCCTGAGCTCAAAGCAGTATGGAGGCTGCCTGTTCGCTCGCCGTTTCTATGGCGCTAACGGAATGCCACAGGTTGTGCACCCCGAGGTACAGAGTCTTCTCCCAATTCCCTGAGTCCCTGTATCAATGCATGTGCAATTAACTATTACAACAGGGAGCACTGTGATTTTCTACGGAACCAGGAGACCTCCCTTTCATAATGTGAAGTATTCACCTTAATATCATGAAGGAATGGTGTTTGTGGCATGACAGAGGTGAGTGCAGGTTAAGAGAAGTGTGCGTTTCATTGAAATGCTTGACCAGGGTCGTTGCAATAAACATCAAACCAGATAAATGTGTTTTGCATTTAAAAATAGAAAGACAAGCATAATTAATGTTGCACTTTAACTGGCTCCTGTTATGGCTCCTTCTCCCTGCAGGATATGAGTGAGGCCTCAAGACATGAAACAGTCAGATACCATCGCTGAGTGTGCCTCCTCTTCCCAACACCATAGTAAATTAGCCGTCAGACCGTGGGGACAGTAATTGAGGTATAGCAATGCAAGGCCAATTGCGTGATATAATTTGAATGCATTGACAAGTGGACATATTTTGTATTCTATTCCGTCCTATCCTCTCCGTACCAATTTCACACAGTGAAGTCTCTCTCTCTCTCTCACGGGTTTTTTAATTTTTTTATTTTTTATTTTAGCGGTGAGGAATTTCTGTTAAGTGCCTGCAATGCTCCTACACTTCATCACCCCTCTGAGGCATAATGGCCTCTTTTTTTACCTGCTGAAAATGTTTTGCTCTCTAAACAGGAGCGAGAGAGACAGAGAGAGACAGAGAGAGACAGGGTCTGGGGGGGGGGGGGGGGGGGGGGGTGGAATCCAATTCGTATGCTAAACTCCGCAGCCCTGACAGCGTTTCTTCTTTAAATGTAATTTCATTTCTTTTCTGTTGTGGGGGCAGCAGGGGGCACTGGAGCGTGGACAGGTGGAGAGGAGGCACACATCCCCCCCCCGCACCTCCCACCTCCTAGGACCCGCTCACGGCTCACACAACCAAACCCGCTATCTGCTAAAGCAGAACCCCTTTCCCCTCCCTGGCTAAGAGCGGGATTATACATTTATGAATGCGCAGTTTGCTTCCGCGTGCGCGTGTTTATTTATGGATGTGTTTATGCAGATACAGAAAGCATGTGTTCATTTATTTATTCATTAAAGTTTGTTTAATTCTTTGGGTTGCCAGGCTCTCTTTTCCAGAGTGCCACTGCCTGTGCATATTCTGCGTGTGGTACGCTTGTGTGTGCCGCGGGGTCCACCATTAAGAAAATGCCTTGGTGCCGCCACCCTGGTAAAGAGGACACAAGCGCTGACTCACACGCTTTTGCATCCTGCTAGCGCTCTTTCTGAAATGCCAGTTTTTTTTTTTTATGAATCTTTCATTTTCCATCATCAGACCTAAACACTTTTCTTCAGCAGGTTGGCTTCGACGTCACGTCCCTGGCTCTGCTTGGCCCTCACCGTGCTCCAAAGAACAAAAGGATGGTCCTGATCAACTCCACACGCAGTTAAAAGACATGCCGGTTTTTGAGGTAAAAGACGTTATTATGCCAGAATATATCCTTACATATATGAAAACCTGTGATTCCTCTGTGATGAATAGCTGTAAGTCTGTAAGTATTTGTATTGAATGTTGCAGTTGCGCCGGTGCTTTCCTCTGCTTTTACATCAGCCTGTGCTGGATCCCCTGTAGGAGGAAAAGACGGAGTCGTCACAGTACCTGTAAAGGGAGCGGGCACTGGGGGGTCACTCCATCTTTACCCCATATTGCTGCTGATATACTCCTCGCACATCTGCTCTGAGAGGCTGCAGGCTCTGTCTCATCCACAGCCAGCCCTGATGTCCTATCCCACAGCCTGCACTGAGCTGGCTGCACTGCACTCATTTCCTATCTCGCCCCTCGGTCAGGAGTACATTCTGCTAGTTTATTTTTTGGGGCGCCTCCCTGCGTCTGGGCTGCCTGCTCTGCTGCTGCTGCTGCAGTGACTGTTATTGGTTCCTAGCATCCTCCATTCTAAAGGTGAGCGTTAGCTTGCGCCTCACGGTCAGGGCTGGGGGGGGTGGGGGGGGTTTTGGCCCCTGAAGGCCGGTGCTGACCATCACCAAGACATAACCCCCCCCCCCCCACTCCCCCTCCCCCTCCCGTCCTGCACAAGAACAGAGCTGAGAACCCTGGAGAGACATATGTTAGTCCCGGGTCACTGAGCTACAGAGCAAACCAAGCGCCGGGGACGTGGAGGGGGGTCAAACCGATCTCTTCTGCTTTAACAGCTCCGAGTGTTTCCCCTGACCTTGTTTCCCTGCCCCCCCCCCCCCCCCCCCCCCCAACCTCACACTGCACTTGTAGCCCTGCTGAGCTGAATGTTAAAATCCTCAGGTCCAATAAGGCAGCACAGAGGAAATAAGGTAGCTGCCCAGACCGAGGATCTGCTCAGTGGGGCTTCTGTTTGAGGGTCCAAAGCGTTTCAGCTGGGTGTCTGAGTGTACAGCAGGCCTGAGTCTGCCTGTTTGTGGGCAGCATATGTCAGCTTATGGACATATACAGTATAAAGCACTTGCTCCATGTCACAGGACATCTGCCTCCTCTTTGCTAAACTGTATTCTGTCCTTTACTGACACCCCCCACGGAGAGAGTTTCACCACGGTAAAAATGCTGACATCTACACAATGGCTGTCTGGAGAACTTTAACCAAGTTTGGAGCAAAAGACTGGTGGTGTGGAGGAATTTTTTTTTTTTGGTGAGATATTTCTCGCTGCCATATGATGGCAAAAAATCCAGTTATATCCGGCTGTAACAGAGAGCACATAGTAGGAAGGACCTGGAGCACGGTGAGGGAACTGCCCCCCCCCAGTGTTGACTGGTGGCTGGTGGGTGGACAGCAGTTTTGATTGGGTGTTGGCCCTGCCGCACTGAGCTCTTTATAATCTTCAGCCATCCCGCGCAGAGGAGACGTTTTAAGAGACAAAACCCCGGAGGGTCCTTGTGAGGCTGTGAAAAGCAGCGAAGGACTCTCCTTACAGTCTCATTAAAACCTACACACAAGATTTGCATTCACATGGATTAGGCCTTATTCTTCACACCCTTTCCCCATTTCAAACCTCAGTTTAACTGAGTTCATTGTACTAAATTCATTGTATTATTGTTTTTATTATTTGGGGAGGGCATCATTAATCTGTGTGTAAAGCCAGCCTCCCTGCTGTCATGTGCTTTAGTAGACCAGCTCTTTAAGGAGGAACTCTTTCACACATACAGGTACAGGTGTGATAGCTCTAGTGCTTCACTCATGGCCGACAGGACGACCCAAGCATTGGTCCTCATTCAATGATGTCAAGTTTAATCCGTCACGGATATGACACGTTAGGTCAGTTTAATTCTATCAAAATGTTTTTGTGAAAGAAACTCCTTTTGACTTTAAGGGAAGAAACAAACAAAGATTTTGTATCTGGGAACAGATGTGAGAGCGCAATGCGCAGTGCACAGCCATGGGTCCAGAGTATGTTATCTTATTTCTGTCTTTGTTCATAATGTTTTCCTCAGCTTCATTGCAGCCGATGTGGTGAATAATCATTAGATAATTATTCCATTTCATTGCTTTACCCATTTGGATTAGCGCGCCCATTATAACAGAGATTGCAATTAGCAGACTAAGAGGCGGAATGCTGCGGATGGCTGCTTGCTTTTATTTCTGCTTTATATCACTGCGAGCAGCTATATGACTTCAACATGAGGTTCATTTCAGTTCGCTCATTTTTAGAAAGCTCATTGAGATTTAATATGTATGTGATAATAAAAAACTGCAAAATCAACAACATTTATTAATTTGCTCACAACAATCACCCATTTACACAAACATGGAATCAAACTGTTAATTTCATAACATGCTGTGAAGTTACTGTAATAATTTTTTTGTTATTAAGTTTTCTTGGTAAAGAGTGATAACAGTGTTTGTTTGCCTGTCGCTGGATATGACTCATGCCACAGCTGGCATAAAGAACAAGTGTATTCTCCCTATATGCAGACTACTATTATGGCTTATGCAACATGTTCTTATCAAGTGTGCACTCAGTACAGCAGCACGTGTTGCTTTATTGCTAATATATATTTCAAGCATGTGTTTTAAGTTCATAATTTAATATTCTAATAAATGCTCTAATAAATGACCTTTGATGACACTACCTTATCAATCAATACGAACAGTCACACCGCAACTCATTTCCTGATCAGATGAGATGTGGTCTGCATTGATTAGGCGAATAGATTTTAACGCACCATGCTTATGTTCTCTCTGACGTGTTCTCTGTTAAATAGCAGAGTGGCCACAGATTGAAATGGCTGCAGTATTATGTGTAGCTATATTTATTGGAATCAGTTGCTCCAGTGGCTGTATGTTATTTAAGTAGCTTCAGGAGCCCAGCTCATGACATGATGCACAGTATGACTTAGCGGAGGTTTGGATGAAGACGAGTGTCAGTGAAGCTTTACTTTTTATTCGTCCGTGCTGTAAAATTAACAGCATGGAATTGACACGTCATAAATTTGTCAAACCTGGTCCTTTCCAAAATGATGAGGAGCGGCATTGTTAAAACTGTCCGATACCAGTCTTGCCTCTCCCTGTGGTTTCTCTCTCTCTCTCTCTCTCTCTCTCTCTCTCTCTCTCTCTCTTTCTCCCTCCTCTGGGATCTCTGGCAGTGCGTTGTGAGGGAAATGGGACTCAATCATTAGAGTGCATTTTGGTGGTGTAAACACTCCCTGTCCCCTGCGGTGCTTTAATTGCAGCCAGCAGACACACGCACACGCAGCCCGGGGACTGGGACCAGGGAGAGGGGAGGGCCCTAACCTGCACACGAAGCCAGGGGACAGTGTGAGGACGGTCCTAACCTGCACACACAGCCAGGGGACAGTGTGAGGACGGCCCTAACCTGCACACACAGCCAGGGGACAGTGTGAGGACGGTCCTAACCTGCACACACAGCCAGGGGACAGTGTGAGGACGGCCCTAACCTGCACACACAGCCAGGGGACAGTGTGAGGACGGCCCTAACCTACACACACAGCCAGGGGACAGTGTGAGGACAGCCCTAACCTCGGCCCGCAGGCTTCAGAGCGGTGTGTGGGTACGCTCGGCCCGCAGGCTTCAGAGCGGTGTGTGTGGATACACTTGGCCAGCAAGCTTCAGAGCGGTGTGTGTGTGTACGCTTGGCCCGCAGGCTTCAGAGCAATGTGTGCGTACGCTCGGCCCGCAGGCTTCAGAGCAATGTGTGTGTACACTCGGCCTGCAGGCTTCAGAGCGATGTGTGTGGATACGCTCGGACCGCAGGCTTCAGAGCAGTGTGTGCGTACGCTCGGCCCGCAGGCTTCAGAGCAATATGAGTGTACACTCGGCCTGCAGGCTTCAGAGCGATGTGTGTGGATACGCTCGGCCCGCAGGCTTCAGAGCGGTGTGTGTGTGTGTATGCTCAGCCCGCAGGCTTCAGAGCAGTGTGTGCGTACGCTCGGCCCGCAGGCTTCAGAGCTATGTGTGTGTACACTCGGCCTGCAGGCTTCAGAGCGGTGTGTGTGTGGATACGCTCGGCCCGCAGGCTTCAGAGTGGTGTGTGCGTACGCTCAGCCCGCAGGCTTCAGAGCAATGTGTGTGTGGATACGCTCGGCCCGCAGGCTTCAGAACGGACCTGGAGCGTGCGATGGACGATCTGAGCTCTATCTGATCGCAGCAGAAAGGGTGCACGGTGCCAGCAGCTTTGGGAGCATCAAACAGTCAGTTAAGGCAATTAAACCCCGTCTGCAATCAGCAGCCCGGCAGCAGGGTCCAGAAGGGAGAACCGGGGCTGTCTATGGGGGTATGGTTCACACAGCCAGCCATGTGGGGAAACCAAAATCCTTCACACTTCACAGGTTTACCAAAGGTCCAGAGTCATGGAGGGCAAAAATGTCACTCCTGATGATTGGCAGGGACTACTGTGACCTCACAGCTCAGCCCGCAGCCAATCAAAAGGCAGCAGCCAGCTTGTGGAAGTCAGTTCTTTCTTTCTTCCATGTTGTATGACTCTGTCATACAGTGCAATTACATTTTGATTTGATGCTTCCATAGAAGACTCGTCTTGTAAGCAATATTAAAATATTTTTCGGAAAATTACTAAGAGGTTGAAAACTTAACATCTTCCTGTTTTATTAACCATTTATGTCCTGGGTTAGATATGTGATAGATAACACTTTTGGAACTGAAATGACAGCAGCAGTCAGAGGGACGCACCCCCTTGTGTCTGACCGTCCTTCTGAATACACACGTTGAGCTGTGTGCCCAGGGACACGCAATGAGGAGAGACTGGAATTCAAAATCAGCCCAGGCCGAGCTGACTGCATCACCGCGCTCACTTCTCTCAGGCTGAGTAAAAATAACAGGCCGACTGCACAGGAAAGATGTGTTTTTTCTCTCCTGGCTTAAGGGATTTTCAACAGGCTTCAGTTGTTTTGTGGGTTTTTTTTTTTTTTTGCTCTGTTAGAACAGCAGCTGAAAGTGACGGTGTGTTTGGAATAACTGAACCTCCCCAGTGAAAGTCAGGTCATTACCATGGCTCTAAATCCCTCTCCTACTTTGTTTGAGAACCCCCCCGCCACTCCCACAAAGCCTCTCTAATGCCACTCTTCTCTCCCCTTCTCATTAAAGCAAGGGGCCCGAAGCAGGACTGGCACTGAGATGCAGGCTTTGCCTAAGTACCCCTTTAAAAGCTACTGCGCAACAGGTACAGATGCATGCCCATTCACACACACAGGGCAGGGCTCGGAGTCTGCCGTTGTGTAACTCCGGAACTCTTGCATGTCTGACATCACAATAAGAAAGGAATGGTGTTCTTTCTGCTCTGTTCAAAGCATTCCGCTGTTACCATGGACCCCAACAGGAACCAGGCCAGACCCTGGAGAACATTTCTGCTGCGGTAGGAGTGACAGCGCGTCGCAGTAAATTGAGCCCTGAGTGGCCTGCACTGGAGCTCATGGGAGTCAGGCAGACCATGCGCAATGAAGACCGCTCATTATCAAAACCACAGTGCCCAAACAGGTGAGGCTACTAACTTGACAGCGTGCTAATGTAACAGCCAGGTGTCTTCAGATATTTCTTCCATAACATAAATTCCTGCATTTTAGCTATGCCTTTAACTTTAAACGGCCAAAGTGAGACAGTATGGGTTAAAAGCCACATGATGGAAATTGAGAGTTAAAATTCAAAATGGGAGAGGAATTATGGAGCCCAGTGTTACTATGGTCATGCCGCTGTCCGTTATGACTATCCATGATCTGCTCGCTCTGCCCTCTCCCCCTCGCTCTTCCTTTACCCCAGTGCCCCATTCCCCTGGCACCGCTGCCCCGTGTGTGTGCTCAGACCCTGGGTATCCTGGCTCTGGCAGTGCTCCAGCAGAGAGGCAGTCTGAGCCCCCTGTTCCTCTCACACATGTGAAAGGTCAGTGTGCACCCCCCCCCCCCCCCCACAAGAATAAACCAGCGATTCAATGTGGACTTCTTTGTGAGCTTCATTCCCTCTCTCTCTCTCCCTCTACCCTTAACCCCCGCCCCCCCAAGCTTCTTTGCTTTCAGAAAGTCTTTCCTTTCCTAAAGCCCCCCCCCCCCCCCCACCCTTCTGTCCCCATGGGCCTCTCTCTCTCCCTCACTCTCTTTTTCAGCCTTCGATGGTCACATGACCTTGCCTGCTTGGACAGTTTGTTTAGGACACCGCTTTCATGGGTACATTTCTTCTGCTTAATCTTCCACACAGAGTCTGCTGGATTTTCAGTCTGTATCATAAGGCTCACGCTACATTCGGATGACAGAAACAAATACTATTGGAGAAACAATAGGTGAGAAGTTGAGTGATTTCAAAATAATGCTCCAGTAAAACTGAAAACACTTCTGACGCTTTATTTATTTTTATTTTCCATCTTAAGTGTAGAAATCATCCTGGATTAATTGTGCCCACAGATGATAGACTGAAGCACCATGGTCAAGCTTGTCTGTGTAAGAAAGCATATCGTTTCTACAAATGGCCGAATGGTTTTGCCTCTCCAATGCCATTTATAACAAACTTAATTTCACACCAGTGATGGATTACTTTGCGGTTCAGTTCTCCACTTAATTGCTAAGTTTCTAATCTCTAGTATGTGCCGTCACACTGAGGTCTGCGTTGCATTGATTCTAAAGAAATTCCATTGTTCCCATCTCAGTTGATGCTGGAATGTGCGTAGGGATCTTTTGTATCCTTCCGGAATGCTGTAGCGATGGGGGACTGTTATCCAGTCGGAGTTGAGTTGTTGTATAAGGGATGGAAACTATGGCAACAAAACTGCAAGGTCCTCTCAACCTAAGCAATGTGACAATACAGGTCCCCTTGGTTTCTTATTCTGGTCAGGCCTGACCCAAATTATACCACTCTCTGGAAAAAATACCCCCTTCCACCACCCCACCCCCCACAACACATATGCACACATGCACGCACACGCAAAGGCACTCCAACAATAGGGCCTCGTAAAGAAATACCTCTGCCTGCGGGGAATGTCTTTTACATTCTGTCCACAGATCAGGATTTCAGGAAGGCATTTGCTGAAGCACACACAGATATTATTCTTCCTGGGCACACATGTTTTTTGGAGAATCCATTCTCCCAAAGCAGCTGCTACTGATATCCCTCATTTCAGGGCAGAACTGAGGGGCAGTAATGGACGGGAAATGGCAAAAGTGTGTTTTGATATCCCTTCTGCCATTAGGAGATATTTCCCTGCAACGAAACATACAAACAAACACCTGAACCTCTGAGATAATACAACTCAATGCTTCATGTATACTTCCGCCTTTAGTAATAAAAGCAGTCAAGCTATGAGGTTTATGAGAGTGCGTTCAGTAGCCATCTCCTGAGACACAATATTGCTCATTTGATCTTCTCTCTTTTAGCCTGAAACTTCACTGAAACAATAGAACAATGGCTTTCCGAGCAGGGAAGCAAATATCAAAGACCTGCCTTATTTATCTGCCTCCCTGCCTGCACAGGCGTTTTGCTTTCTTTAGATGTTTGTATAACGCTTGTTGCAGCTGTTGTTTTTTTTTTTTTTTTGCTTTTTTTTTCTGGTTATAATCGTTGTCCCTAATCTTCAAGCAGGAACAAAACTCCTAGAAGTTTTTGTTGTGGGCCTTTGTGTAGCAGAGAAAAAAAACTGATTACACTCAACAAACTCACTCATCTCTACAGAAATAATTATTAACTTGTTCTTCCGAAACAAATAAAATGAATGCCACTCACAAAATGCTTGGTCACCAGAAAATTATAAACTCACATTGTTTATAGTTCAGGCCATAAAAACCTCACATGGTGGGAGTCTGACACTCAAACAGCAGCTGAGCAGAGAGAGGCACACAGTCACTGGTTATTTGGGTTCTGTAGTACAATACAGCATGAGAGGAGCTCATGAACACAACTTCAGATACCATCTCTAAGACCATCAGTGGTGCCATCCATAAAGTGCATATAATTATTCTTCAGGTATATATTTTCCGCTCTGTAAGATGGACTCAGGTGTTGTCCGTATACCTGTGCGAGCGGAAGTTGAGATGGGAGGTATGCTCTTGAGGGAGTGTGTCATAAACACTTGTAGAGCGGCATGAAGAGCAGAGCCAACACAAAGAGCCCTAGTGTCCCCAGCGCTCTGCTCGCCTCCTCCAGCTCCAGCCTCTCTCCCTGGCTCTAATGATCCCTCCCCACAGGGTTTCGCACCCGTGTCTGTTTCTCGCAGCACTCAAATCGGTACCTCCTGCAGCTCCTCTAACCCTCTCCCCTGCCTGTGGAGCCTCACCCAGGGTCTGCGCCCCAGCTAACCCCGGCTCCCCTCCTCCGCTCCACCCCAACACAACGCTACTTACTTTGGGCAAGGAAGTCCGTCAGTGATTCCACACTTGCAGCAGCAGTTCTCTTCTCTTCTTCCTCTGTCTTCCCTCTGAAACCCTCTCTAATTCTCTTTCTCTTGCACACACACACACACCCTCTATCACTCACTCTCTCTCTCTCTCTCTCTCACAGTCTCTCTCTCTCTCTCTCTGTCTCTCTTGCCTGCCGTTCAATAGGGCTGGTGCACAGTGTCTGTGTGTGTGTGTGTTTTTTTTTTTTTTTTTTACTGGTGAAGACACAGTGTGCTGAAAGCTCTTTTCCTGACTCGTGATCAGAAGCTCATTATCACAAGGTCACTCCAGGGACACCCAGCTCCACAGGGGAGCGTTGGAGAGGGACGGGCTGGGTAAAGCGGGACCCGGGACCCGGGGGAGAGAGACTATGCAACGTAGCGGGAAAGAGGGAGAGATGGAGCGACGTGGGGAAAGATGTGTGGAGAGAAAAACATGGATAGAGAGATGGGTGTGGAATAGAGGTGGAGGGGGACAGCCTATGGCGTCGGCTGCTCAGCGGAGAAGGGTTTGGATTAGTTTGTGTATTTATGTGTTATGCTATTCTGTACCATCCTGCAGAAGAAGAGGCTGGTGGAGAGCTGACCTACAAACAGAGAAAACTCACCCGCAGTAACTGTCATTTTAAATTTCCGTACAATTCACTTAAGGCGGACCTGTGAAAAATCATATACTCGCGTGCCTGGATGAACGGATGGCTACAGATGACCTTAAATAAGGCCTTGTGGCCAGCGCAGGCCGGGCCGGGTTGACAGATGAAGTATGGCTGTACACAGATCAGTAAATCGATATCCATATGCCGTTAGAACTGCACTCAGACCCTGCACAGTGCTGACGTCAGAGGGCTTTGCGGTCCAACCAGAATAGTGTCACTCCTCCATGGTCAGACTCCATCAAATCGCAATTCAG
>JAFBMS010001543.1:35000-39615 GCA_019788955.1 Albula glossodonta
ATAAAATAAGTATGCGCAGTGATTTGAAAATCATGATCGCTGCGCTACCATTAGCTAGTTAGCTAATTTGACACCACCATGACTGACCAGCTAAGCTTGTCTGTTTCCTAGTTTCGTGTTTTTGAACAGCATATGTGATTCGGAATTGGAAATGAAGGCAACCTTTCAGTATTGTGACAACAGTACTTTCTGTAATAAGTCATACTTGTGCTTGCCCATGTTTATATTGTTTTCTTTGTCTTATTTTCTGTTTTAAATGTAGTGGGAGGAGCCTGGAGCTGCAGGAGTAGCTGCTTTGGGCAGCTGTGTTAGTTATGTGAGTCCTGTGAGTCTGTCCCAGCTAACTGATAGCGTGCAGGTGTGTTAATTAACCACCCTACACAGCTTTAAAGAGATGAGTGGGATGAGGGCAGTTAGCGCTTGGTTCTACACAGGAGGACGTGTTTAGAATATTTGTATTGTCAAGGGGGCCGTGCTGTATATATTGTTGTGCATGAATTTGTTGTTTCGCTTTCATTCCTGCGCTGATGCAACCAGGAAATGTAATTCCTCTTTCTCTTTTCTAATGCTTTATTGCTGTGGCTGTTTTGGTTTGTTTTAGTTTTATTGAATATATGTGGATTTGTTGTGAGTGTGATGGATTAACCCTTTGAAATTACTTGTAATTGTAAAATAAAATCGTGGCATGTCACCGATTCTACTTCATATTGCCTGTACATTCAAATCTCTTGATAACTTAATTCAGTATGTCAACTGTGCAGTAATATTGCAGTATTTAAACGTGTAGAAACATTTCATTCCTGTAAAATTCATTTAAACATCCATTCATAAAAAAGTGTTTTTTTTTCATAAAATGATGTATAATTCATATTAATGAAAAGCATGTGAAAGCACTTTTTTCATCTGTGCTTTCCCATAATGCCATACTGCTGCTCCCCCAGGCTACGCAGTCTCCTCATACTCTCAGATGGAAACTTCCAGCTTAATCTCAGCGAGCTTCCGGAGTCTCAGCTACACACACGGCCATTTGCTTTTTTATTAAAATGACATTTTACTTTGCCACTTGATAATGTGTTTACTGATTTTTGTAAAATGTGTTTCTGCTGAGTGGACTCTGATCTGAGTTTAATTGAAGTCCTATCACTTGTCTTGACACAGTTGATATGTATGTTCATCTTAGCAATGAATTCATTTCCTGTCCCGGTTTGGACCCTGTTTCTCCAGTGATTTTCCACTCCTGTACACTACATTTTCTCCAGCACCGCAACCTCAGAACAGCGGTGCCAAAATACTGCGGTAAAGAAAATATATGACCCCCAAACACAGAGGCCTGAAAAAATTATGACGCCAACGTCAGTTTTAAATGATGCTGGCTCCATTCTGAAGCATCAACTTAATTTCAGCTTTCAATTCTCGATGGATGAAAGACTGAAGGACTGAAAACAAATGTGCCAGGTCATTTTAAAGTTTTAGAATTTAATGCAAAGCATTCTGTCAGCACCAGTGCAGCTTTATGCATTTTATATAACATGTTTCTAACCATGTCTTAAATTTGATAGTAGGTGTAAGTACCTCATTGTGTAGTTTTGCAGTTTAGTGCAACCTCTGCAGCACAAGTCAAAATACTGTGAAAGGTTTATGATAAGCCAAAGGGTATGATGATGGAGATGATAGTGAAGTAATTTTTATTTTTTAAGAAAATTATTTTTTGCAAGATAGAAGATCAATAAATGTCTGCTCCAGTCTGACAGACAATGACGATTTGATTAGAGCTGAAAAGAAGAGCCTGGAAGAAAAGAAAGGGAAGGAGAAGAAGGGAGAAGAGAAATGGGGGGAGGAAAAGAAAGTAAAATAGAATGAGGTGGGGCATGGCACAAAATGGAGAGAGAAAAAGGAGACAGAGCAGTATAGGGCAAGATGGGAGACAGAGAATGAGAGATTAGAGATTACAGAAATCATACAAATGGGGAGAAGAGATAATCAAATATAACCCATAGCCTTCACCCCACTTTGTTTTTGGCCTCGGGGAGGGGGGGTGGGGTTAGGGGGTTGGCAGATACTCCACCCTCCTGCTCTGGGTGTACTGCCAATAAAGGATGCTGGGATTGCTCTCTGAAAGGCGGAGTTACAGGCCCTTACCAAGCACCACGCCGTGCAGCCAAATTAGCATATTGCATATTTAAATGCAGATTATTATTTTCCATATTTCAGGTGGTTGCAGTTCTAGGGAGGTGTGCTTTTGTGCAACTCAGAAATATATTGTTACTGTAAAAGTAGAATTATTCGTTCAATTGATTTCATTTTAGTGTAATTAGTTATGTTCTCAAATTGGACATATGTCTGTAGACAAAATAGCAGAACCTTGCTAATGACTTCCTGATGGTGGAAAGTATTTTCAACACAATCCACAAGAATAACACGTACACTGACAGAGACGGCTCTTTCCCTTTGTAACATAAATGTAATTTATTAAGAAAAAATGTCCCCTGATCCATAAACTGAATTTAGAGACATCAATATTTCCATTATAAGATTTGAGTCTTTTTTCCCCACTCACTGATTAGCAGGCCATGAAGGAGGTACCTGAGGAACAAATCAATAGAAAATAAATGAAAGCCAGCAGCTTGGTCAATTAATCAATCAATCACCAAATATGAGCTGAACATATTCAAAAATAATCTATGAATCATGAAGACCAAAATACTATTTGTTTCCACTGACTGGTACAGTGTACCCATTATTCACTTTGCGCATTAATTCAGAGTTATTTATTTGTGTTTTTTCTTGTGCAAATATAGAGATATAATAATTTATGTTTGTTTGGTTGAGAAATAAATACATTCTAGGGGGCACTACTCCAGGGGATTGGGTAAACATGTTTAGATTTAGTAAGAGTCGTGTGGAGGACTGTCACTAAAATTAAGACAGCAGTACTACACATGAGCGCCTGGGTCTTAGGGTCTCACTTTGGAGGGGATTCTGGAGTCTCCCTCTCCTCTCGTTCCAGAGGAGCTCGTTGACTGAACGTTTGCATTTCCACAAGATTATCAACACTGCAAGTCACAAAGCGCGCTACTCCAAAGTTAGCTCAATAACAAGAGAAGGAGTCCTCTGTCAACGCTGTGCTACAAGCACCTGGTGAGTAGATGGGGGTTACCTGATGCAGCAGGTGAGCAACCCTGGCCAAATTAACCCCTGCCCTCCATAGCCCAGTGGGGTACGGCTAACTGTCTCCCACTGTTGTGGATAACCAGCCATAAATCATACTCTTCTGACACAGCCCTGATTCAAACTCGTGATTCCCAGGATATAGGGTGCCTTTTACGGGCTGAGCCAAGGTTATGGAGAAGGTTGGCTGTTCAGCCATCAGCCATAAATGTCTGTGTTTGTGTCTCTTAAAGCTGGAACACAGACTTTGGTCATGGATGAGAGATCTAGAGGTGATTTAAGTAAAGTCAGAGGCTCTCAGCTGAGAGGTCTAAAGGTGATCGCTACGAGGAAGCCGAAGATACAGGGTGATTTCTTACCATGATTGAGTTTCATTGTATGAACATGAAGTAATGTAGTTTAGACGTGCCCATGGGTGCTCAGAATGCAATCTGATAGGAGTAGGAGTAGGTGTGGGACAAACGTCAGTGTGCAGCCGTACCCCAGGGCAGTTATCAGGCAGTAAACTGAAAAATGCTACTGAGCTACTCTACTCTGTGGGCTGAATGATGTAATAGTTAATCTAATGGGTAACGCTTTGAGATAATCCCACACAATCTACTGTAATTATGAACCATAAGAACTTAAAGCTCTTTTTAAAACAAAGGATTTAAACTTTGATCACAACTTTGAGAGCTAATTTTGATTAACATGCATTATTAATGAAATTCCCTATTTTAAAGTAGGGAGACTTTGTGATGCGCAAGCAGCACTTGTGGTAATTTCTATGGCAACGAGGAATCTGGCATTTCCTGCCGATGGGGCCCGTGAAGACAACCCCTTATTAAACCATCAAACAAAATCAGGGGAGAATTAACTTAATCCCCCGTCTGATTAAAAGGAACAAAGTAAAGTTTTTAATTTCCCTTTAATTTCAGCGCCATGGCAGAGAGTAGGGGGAGCATTAATTGTGTGGTAGTGAGAGCTATGAGTATGGTAGTGTACCTGTGAGGGTCCAGAGTGACTGTAAACATGACGCTCAGAGTGGCAGAGCCAGATATGGGGGGGGGACACCGACCGGCGTAAATGTGCCTCGGAGGAGAGCGGCCGTCACCTTTCGCCCGAGTTTTTCATCTTAATTGCGATTCATCCATCATTCCTTCATGACCGGTTCTCCTGCCTTAGTTCCGGCGCCGGCTGCATCAGTGTGCCGTACGGCACAGCACGGCACGCCAGCGGCGGCGCAGCGCGGCGTAAATACGCATGGAGGGGGCAATTAAAGCGAGTCAGACGGAGAGAACTTCCTGACACATCGGGGGCACCCGCGCTCGTCTCCACCGGCATACAGATGAGCCATGTCCGCTCTGAAGGCCCGTGCTGAGCGCTAATGAGCTGCTGGGGAACTGCTTTAGGCCCAGCCGAACAGAACATGCTCTGACCTGTACCGACCCGAACCCAAAACTCAACC
>JAFBMS010001544.1:0-39582 GCA_019788955.1 Albula glossodonta
TATTTGGCTTAAATTGATTGTACACATGGCTGTGGTTATGTTCTTGTAATGTTATCAAACACATTTCAGTTGGGGACTCCCCAAAAAACATGAAATATCAGATAGATAGTAGATGTGTGAGGAGCACCAAGACTGTTTACATTTTAATGTCATGTAATTCTTATATCAGTATCTTTTGAAAATTATTTGTAAATATATGTGTCAGTACGCTGTCAAATTGGCCAGCTTTTTGCGTTGTTTTTGTTATTTTTCCATGTTTTCCCCGTCTCTGTGCCATGTGCTTACGTTTCCCTTGTGTTTGCTCCACCCTCTGTTCCCCGCTTGATGGTTTCATTGTTATCTGCCCCATTTCACCTGCCAGTTTGCCCATGTATTCCCTGTTAAGTCCTCATTGGTTTTGTATTTAAACTCCTTGTGTTTCTGCCTCTGATTCCAGGTGGAGAGAAGGATTGTTAGTCACATTACTACTAAATTAGGTATAAAAGGTCTGATATATAGATGGGTCAAGGTTTTAACAAGGAAGATTAATACAAGTCAGAATAGGAAAGAACTATTCAAAATTTGTGGTTGAAAATGGAACACCTCAAGGAAGCAGAGTAAGCCCTTATTATCCTCCATAATGATAAATGATGTATTTATGTAAATAAAGAATGGGATGAGGTTTTCGCTACTGATGGCGAAACCGAGGCTTCTGAAACAGTTGACACAATTATGCTTGAAAATGTACTGATGCTCTGACTCAGTGGGAGTGACCGATGAAACAATTAGTAAGAGACCGTCTTACTAATTGTTTCAAAGTGTGAATTAAAGGTGCAGCGTTTCGACACTGTCTTAATTGTTCCAAAATGTCAATTAACGGAGCAGCGTTTCCAGACAGTCATACTAATTGTTTCAAACTGGCCAATCGCAGGCTGAGTGAGCGAAAAATGGAATGCACTGAGCTATTCTGACTGCCCGTTCCTATGAAAGACAAGAAGTGTTGTTCCTCACCTGATGGACTCAGAGATTGCTTTTGAGACATTTTCATTTTTCAGAGTTGAAAAAATATATACGGATTATTGTACCCAATATTGTACCTGTTGTACCCATATGTGTGTATATATATATATATACATATATATAAAAATTGTCTTCCTCTTTCCTGTCAAAAACAGGGGAGGAGCACCCCCCCCCTCTCCTTTATGGACCAGTCTCTTCTGATTGATATATATATATATATATATATATATTCTTAACTGTCTGTTATGGACCAGCACATTATCAGTACAATTCATTACAATATTTGGAAGAACAGATACCTGAAATTGTTGTATGACATTGAGTCTTGTCCTCAATGGCACAAGACAAAATGTGTTGTCATGACAGTTATGACTTAGTTTTGTTTAGCAGGTGCCCTAAAGCATAGAAACTTCTGTTTATACAGCTGGATGTTTACTGGAGCAATCTGGGTCACATGCCTTGCTTAAGGGTACAACAGCAGTGCCTGCCTGAGAATCAAACCCTGCATCACTAAGTTTGACCTGCTGCAACATAACCATTACACTACACTACTGAAATATGTTTGTCAGATTAAATAACATGTTTAACTGATGCATTTCAGGGTTGCAAATGAGACACAAGACTATGAAATATATACTGAGCTGTACCATTTGCAGGCAGCATGGTGGCTCAGTGGTTAGCACTGTGGCCTCAAAGTTTCAGTGGGCAGGCACAATGGGCAGCAGTCCCTGTGTTGAGCTTGCATGTTTTTGCCTGGGTTTTGGAAGTGCTCATCTGTGGGGTGTCTCCCTGCCCCTTGCCCAGTTCATGCTGGGATAGGTACCATCGCCAACAACCCCCCCAACCCCCCAGAGTGGGCATACATAATGGATCTATAAAGCTGTTTTAAAAATGTATTGTTTTACTGAACATATTCATTAATTGACAGTGAATGCACTAATGTCGGAGGGGTCCGTATCAGTGATGGCATAGTGGACTACACTAGCCTAAGAGCTGAGCAGTAAGTGAAGCTCCCTAAAGAGTCCCCTCTGATCCTGCTATTAAGCATGTACAGGCCTAAGGCTCCACAGAGACACTAATTCCCTACTGTTTTTGTTCACAGCACAGTCAGGGCTGTTTCTCTTTGGTACAGTTGGTGTTGGGTTCAGGGGGTTGTGTGTGATATTCATGTCCTACATCAAAAGAATAACACACATACACCTTTACCAATTATAATACAATTGTATTGTAATAAAATAAAACATGATTACACAATAGTTCTTCAAATGAACCTGCTAAAAAGCCATATTGTTATATACAGGATTGAACTTGTACTGAGGTAAACTGGAGACATCTGAAACCGTGTCTCTCTCCTACCTCTACTCCTACCTATATGTTAAAAAAATACATACAATACTTGTGTGCATGTGTACGATTGTGTTTGTGAGTGAACATGCATTTTTTGGTGTGTGTGTGTCTATGTATGTATAGGTGCGTGTGTAAGAGAGTGTGTGCATGTGTGTCTGTCGGAGTGTATGTGTGTGTGTTTATGTGTGGGTGGAAGTGTCAACTTCAAATACAGTCTTTTTTTACTGTGTTTGCAGTGTATGGAGTGAGTGTGTGCGTGTGCATGTATTTTACAGTTGTAGGGATTATTTAGATCTCAGGTGTGGCACCAGTTATGTAGGAACTTGTTCTATTCCTCAAACCTGGTAGCAAATATATATAGAACAATTAATATTATCTATATCCTCAAAAGGGCGCCAGATGATATGAGGATATTGCGCCGGATTCTAACACGGCGACACAAAATAATATTAATAATCTAAATAAACGTAAGTGTACCAAGGTTTTACCCTTAGTAGACTCATGTGGAAATCAGTCTCATTTATTAGTTAATCAGTCTCATTTCTGATAATTATGAACCGTAATTATTGACACTCTAATCTATAATTAAAGATACAACAACTATTTATTCATAATGGTTGAAGGCATTACGTTCAGATTGATTTGGCCTCGGTTCGTGTTCTTACAATATCAATACAGACACAAGGTTTAATAAAATATATTTATTAAACAACAGTGAAACTCAAACTAAACAGTTTCTATCAGCTAAGGGAATTGTGTATGCGTGTGTGTGTGTATGTGTGTGCGTGCATGCATGAGTTGGGAACAATGGGCGCGTTCCCGTCTGTATGTATTTACACGTGTCGGTAACGTGCACGGCGCTTAGTAAGGATCCAAATTCCACGGCTTCGTGTGGCGATTTGGAGGAAAATATATAGTTCGTGTTAGTCGTTCCAGAGATCGCATGCAGAGATCTCGGTTAAGAGATTATAAATTCCTGTTTGTAGAAGATATAATTGATAGCTAGTATAAAGCTAATTAGCGGTAGCTAGCGAGCCAATACTGTTCCTAACACAGACTATACACCATTATACAGATATTGCAAATGCATTACATTGTAATTAAACAGAACATGAACCTTCCTATGCGAGTGCCTTATGTGTCCGTCTTATGTGTAGTTGCTATCTGGGGATAGCAAATACTGCAGTTCGTTTGTCCAAGGGGTTTGTCCTTTCGTCTGTCCGTTGTTGGAGAAGGAATCCCGCAGCTGAACTTTCTGAAATGGCACGTCGTCCGAGTTTGCACGTCTGGTTTGGATGAAATTGGTTCGCTGTTGTTGGATGTTCCAGATGCTGTGAAGCAAGCTAAAACAGTGGTTCAGTGTTACCACGCAGGATGGCTGTGGATCTGTCGCGTGAAGTCGGCCAGTTATGCACTATGCTGTGCAGGATGGTTGACGAAGCGCTTGCCTCAGAGACGAAGCGCAGGCCTGGAGCAATGCTGCTTGCGTCCCGCACGCCAGGGGTGGACGAGCGAGAACGAACATGCAACAGGTGCAACAGAGGCGCAACCAGGAGCAAAAGAGAGAGAGAGAGGAAAAAAAGGGGAGGACAGGAAGTTTGTCTGTCCTTTTATCTCTTAAATTTTATTGCCCTTTGCGATTTTCTGGCGCTACAGTATTGGTGTACGGTAGCGCGTATGGGCTGGCTTAAGCAGTGAGACTGTTTAAAACATGCGCTCACTGGTGATGTCAGGGTGAGCGTATGCACATGGTAGAGCCGTTTGCTAGGGACCCTACACAGTGTATGGAGTGGGTGTGTGTGTGTGTGGGTGTGGGTGTAGCAGTACAGGTGTGAGTATGTGTGCATTTGTGTTACAGCATGTTTTTCTGGCTTAGTGTGTGAGCTGGAGTGGATATATGTCACAGTGTGTATGAGAGTGTGTGTCAAAGTGTATTGAGTGCATGTGTGTGAGACTCTACTCCAGCTCGCACATGGGCACTGAGGTGCTAAACCCACACACTGTAAACCAGGCACAGAGGGGTGTGTATGTGTGTCTGTGTGACTTTTACTCTTCTCCAGTTGGCACAGGGACACTGAGGTGTTAGATACATACACTCCAAACCCAGCACGGGTGGGGGGGTGTGTGTGTGTGTGTGACTCTACTCCAGTTGACACAGGGAGATCGAGGTGTTAGATCCCCACACTCCAAACCCAGCACAGAGGGGTGTGTGTTCAGTGAAGTTGGTGTGGAATCTGTACAGGAGGGTCAGTGTGTCAGAGTCAGAGACGCTGTAGAAGGACAGAGTGCCGGCCGGATGGTCCACACACACTCCTACTCTGTACACACACACTCCTTCACCATCACCATCAACACACACTCTTACTCTGCGGTAGGGGGAGGGGGGGGCAGGTATGTGTGTTTCATTGTTATTGTGTCTGACAGAGTATCTGTGTTCAGAGCAGCACAGACGCCAGGAGTTTTTATTCCCTCCAAACTCACAGTTAGCACCTCGTCCTTTCCTGCTGATTCCTTTATATGTCACTGATATATGAACCTCTCCCCACTCTAGCACAGTCCACTCAGACACACTCCACTCAGACACACTCCACTCAGCCTCCCAGTAACAGCGTCCAGACAGACTCTCTCTGCACAAAACCTGGCGCCAGCAGTCAAATCTCTCTGGATGATCAGGATATGGCTGCTCCTCTTTCTTTGTGTTTGCCACCTTCCTGTTCACCTCAGACAGAGACAGCTCTCTGTGTGCTGTGTTTGGATCCAGTGTGAGCTGACAGCCATCTGCAGACCAGAGACATTAATGAGATTAATTATCATTATTAATATTCATCTCATTATGTGTGACTGAGTGTGTGTGAGAGAAAGAGAAAAACAGGGTTGTGTTTGTATGTGTGTGCACCTCTGTGTGAGTGTGTTCATGTGTGTTTGGAGTATGTGGGGTTGTTTGTGTGTGTGTTTATGCATAGGTGTCTAAATATGGGTGAATGTTTTTAAACACCATCTGCAATCAAACACAAAATTTCCAAACTCAATGACCATGAGAAACACACACACACACACACACACACATGCACACATGCACACAGTTCTGTATATATGGACAGACTTCTGAGTGTGAAAAAGAGAATGGTGAAGACTGGAACTGAAAAAAAGAGGGAGAGAGGGAGGAGAGGAAATGGAGGGAGTGAGTGTTCAGTGCTGACAGACTTACATTTCCTGGGTCCTGGTTGGTTTCTGCTCTCTCCTCCATAGTCCACACTGTAGGAACAGCAGAACAGACAGTGACTGAGTGACACACAGTGTGGAAACTCTCTGTACTTACAGCAGTGTGTCTATGAGGCGCAGTGTGGAAACTCTCTGCTCTTACAGCAGTGTGTCTTTGAGGTGCAGTGTGGAAACTCTCTGTACTCACAGCAGTGTGTCTATGAGGTGCAGTGTGGAAACTCTCTGTACTTACAGCAGTGTGTCTATGAGGTGCAGTGTGGAAACTCTCTGTACTTACAGCAGTGTGTCTATGAGGTGCAGTGTGGAAACTCTCTGTACTTACAGCAGTGTGTCTATGAGGTGCAGTGTGGAAACTCTCTGTACTTACAGCAGTGTGTCTATGAGATGCAGTGTGGAAACTATCTGTACTTACAGCAGTGTGTCTATGAGGTGCAGTGTGGAAACTCTCTGTATTTACAGCAGTGTGTCTGTGAGGTGCAGTGTGGAAACTCTCTGTACTTACAGCAGTGTGTCTATGAGGTGCAGTTTGGAAACTCTCTGTACTTACAGCAGTGTAAGTGTGTCCAGTTTAGCAGCAGAGAGCGCTCTCACTCCTGAGTCTCCTGGGTGATTGTAGCTCAGATCCAGCTCTCTCAGGTGTGAGGGGTTTGAACGCAGAGCTGAAGCCAGAGAATCACAGCCTCTCTCTGTGACTCGACAGCCTGACAGCCTGCAGAGAGAAGGAGACCAACTCTGGACAAACACACCTTACAGAATCTGAATGTAAAATAACAGGTGTGTGGAATTAGTAGTATACACATTAATATCGTTATTTTAATGAGTTTGACTGACTCATTTACTTATTTGTTTTCTATAACTGAAGGTATGTAATAATACTGCAATAATTCATGAATAATGTTCAATTAATTCAATTTCATTTTTTTTGTTGACAGAACACACACACTATAAACATAAACCAACCCAGTCTGTGGAGAAAACACACACACAATAAATACACATCAACCAAGCCTTTGTAGAGAACATACACACACACAAATATACACCAACCTAGCCTGTGGAGAAACAACACACACACACACACACACACACACAAAATGTGTGTTCTTACTAACTCATCTACATGCACTCAGACTCACGTTCATACACATATTTTTATCATTTTTATCAATGTGAATAATGAAGCTTTTGTATTTATAACTGGTTGTCCATGTTGTTCTCACTTGAACATTGACTGTAGCCACTCTATTCATAGAACAAAGCCTTCAAAAATTGGTTAGATCCCAAATACTAATTATCAATAATTGTATTGTTAAAGGGTATGGTAATTCCATTTGGTTTGCCATTTATATTGTAATTTTCATACGTTTTTTGGGGGAAAGAAAAAGAAAAGGTTATGGCTTAAGTCATTTTATGAGATTCATTATTTTTAATTGGTGCCTGGTGCTGGGACTGTTTAGATGAACATATTGTGTTATCTGTTTGTCTTTGCACTACATACACTTCACCTGCATTTAACTGGAGCCTTAGTGAGGAAAAGCATTAGCCTCATATTTTCTGGTTCCCATGAGGTGAATAGTACATTTCTTCTACATTTTGTGGCGCCCTCATGTGTGGGGATAGGTTTTGGCATATTCAATGTTTTGTGATAATACCATTTGGCTATTATTTAATGTTTTTGTGAGAAAGAAAAATGCTACTCAATTTAGGAATCCAAGCAGAAGAAACTCTAAGCAGCTTCGCACTTAACGTATTGGACTTCCCACATTGACCACTAGATGGGGCACATGTTCTTAAACACCACTGTCTACCTAAGTTTAACCAAGTAACAGCAAGCAAAGCTCACACTGTGGTTGTGAATTCCCCTTGGTAACACATTGACAATTCCACACAAACTTGAAAAACATTCTAATTCATTAATGGTATTATTAATCACCGTTAATAATTCAAATCATTTTCAGAGACAATTTTAATTGATTATGTCCAATCATTACAATTAACTCTGCATCATAATAATAATGGTCCATTTGGTGATTTTACTGGCATTCCAACATCTTCAGTACTTCTGAAATTTAATGTCATTATTAAATTGCCCTTAACCTAATTTGAACTGAATAATACATGGTCATACTCTGTCTTGGCTCTTTCAAGGCAAGCCAGCCTCACCCTCCTTTGCAAATGAGGAACTAGGGAGTGAGATTGTAAACGTGAAAGCTAAAACAAACATCCTCCAAGATCGACAAACCTTTAGAAAAAAAGCTCTGCAGTATCTAGATGATTTGCATTCTGTCAAATCAGATCTCTGCTCCTACAGAGGGGAATTTTTCCATCTTAAAAGTGAACGCTCTGCAGTACTGCAGTCACATGACGCCCCTTCTTTTCTTTCAGCGGTTAACATCTCAACCCCATTCACCTCAATTCTGCAAGGAGCCACATATAACCAGGTGCACAGAAACACTTTGCATTCTGATCTGGGTCCAATATCCGGTCTAGCTGACCTCAGGTCCCACTCTAATTCACTGAGCAGTGTTTCAGTGGAAACCACATCAGACTATGTGTTGATATCTCACTCTTCACACAGTGAAAAGGGGAAAGGGGGGTCTACTTGTGACTCGTGCTGGTCTGAGCATCATTCTTTTGCATTCACTAACCGAAACCTTTCAGTCTATTCAGGTCTTTAATCCTCTGGCTGTGCTGATGTAACTTTATGGACCTCATCTCACTTGCACCAGGAAGAGGTCGGCTCTCTAAGAAACTCTGGCCATAAGGGACAAACCTATGGGCTGAACAGCACTTATGCTTTACAGCATCAGATGAGAGATCGCTCCCCAGACTGCTGTCATCTAAGCCTTTGCCTCTGAGAGAGAAGTGGAACATTCTCACCAGAGAGCGTATTTAATCTCCAACTTTTCCTCCCAGCAGGAGAATGAAGCCAGTTTCCCTGTGCACCCTTCCAAAGAGGGGACCAGAAGATCTCAGCACGAATCTTCTGACAGCTGTATGATTTATCCCCCTCCACACAGGGAACACAAACTGTGTTTCACTGCAGTTACCTCTCACTATGGATGGGTATCATTAAGATACAGGGGCAGCCTATAGCCTAGTGGCTAAGGTAAATGACTGGGACCCCTGAGGTTGGTGGTTCAAGTCCCAGTCCAGCCACAGCAAGAACAACATTGCTGTTGGGCCCTTGAGCAAGGCCCTCAACCCCACATTGCTCCCAGGGGAGATTGGCCCTTGGTTAGTCTAATCAACTGTAAGTCACCTTGGATAAAAGCGTCAGCTAATTTTTAAAAAAAAAAAAAAAAAGATCTTACTGATACCTTACTGATACTGTTGAAATATCTGAGACAATATTGACACCATCATCAATAGTTATTTAGAGGGGAAAAAGACAGCTCTTCAGAACAGAACTGCCATTGATTGTATTGCCTAAACTAACGGGATATGTAAAAACATTTTGCGCCAACTTTCCGTACTGTAATTTTGATCCAAGATAAACCTTACAGTATCTGAATATAAAAGAACAGGGCTGTTGAATTAGTTCTATACACCTTATTATCATTATTTTAATGAGTGGGACTGACTCATTAACTTCTTTGTTTTCTATAATTGAAGGTATGTAATTAATATTGTAGTTTTGAATGAATAATTTTCAAAAGTAACAATTCAGTATTTTATTCCCTTATGAACACTGAAATTGCTCTTGGACAAACACACATTTTAAAATCACGGGCTGACTATGCAAAGTGAACAGTAAGCTTTAGCCTCAGTCATTGTTAATATTAGTGGGATACTTATTCACATTTGAGCCCTTCATAAAAGAGGGGGTTTGTGTCTGTTACTCACCCCAGTCTCTGCAGTTTACAGTGTGGGTCCTCCAGTCCAGCAGAGAGCGCTCTCACTCCTGTATCCTGCAGCTCATTGTCGCTGAGCTCCAGGTCTTTCAGCTCTGAGTGGGGAGAACGCAGGACTGAGGCCAGATCATCACAGCAACCCTCTGTGAGATTACAACAACCCAGCCTGTGGAGAGAACACACACAATATGAATATACACCAACCCAGCTTGTGGTGAGAACACACACACACTATAAATATACACCAACCAAGGCCGGTGGAGAGAACACACACACTACAAATATACACCAACCCAGCCTGTGGAGAGAACACACACACACACACACACACACAAACACACTCATACACACACTCATACTCGCACTCTATGTGTGTTCTAAGTTATCTACATGCACTCAGACTCACTTTCATACACATATTTTTGTCATTTTTATTATTGTGAATAATGAAGCCTTTGTATTTATAACTGGTTGTCTGTGTTGTTCTCACTTGAGCATTGACTGTAGCCACTCTTTTCATAGAACAAAGCCTTCAAAAATTGGTTAGATCCCCAGTACTAATTATCACTAATTGTATTGTTAAAAGGGTATGGTAATTCCATTTGGTTTGCCATTTATATTGTAATACGTTTTTTGGGGGAAAGAAAAAAAAAAAGGTTACGGCTTAAGTCATTTTATGAGATTCATTATTTTTAATTGGTGCCTTGTGCTGGGACTGTTTAGATGAACATATTGTGTTATCTGTTTGTCCTTGCACTACATAGACTTCACCTGCATTTAACTGGAGGCCTTTGTGAGGAATCGTATTAGCCTCATATTTTCTGGTTCCCATGTGGTGAATAGTACATTTCTACATTTTGTGGTGCCCACGTGTGTGAGGATAGATTTTGGCACAGTCAATGTTTTGTGAGTATATCATTTGGCTGTACTTAATGTTTTTTTAGAAAGAAAAATGCTACTCAATTCTGGAAAACAGGCAGAGAGTGGGGCCCCTGAAGAAGAAGAAGGGAGTGAGGCTCCTGACAAAACAGATAATGGGACCCTATCCAAGCAGCTTCTCACTTAACTTATTGGACTTCCCACATTGACCACTAGATGGGGCACATGTTCTTAAACACCACTGTCTGAGGTTGTGAATTCCCCTTGGTAACACATTGACAATTCCACACAAACTTGAGAAGCATTCTAATTCATTAATGGTATTATTAATCACCGTTAATAATTCAAATCATTTTCAGAGACAATTTTAATTGATTATGTCCAATCATTACTATTAACTCTGCATCATAATAATAATGGTCCATTTGGTGATTTTACTGGCATTCCAACATCTTCAGTACTTCTGAAATTTACTGTCATTATTAAATTGCCCTTAACCCAATTTGAACTGAATAATACATGGTCATACAGAGGGGAATTTTTGCATCTTAAAAGTGAATGCTCTGCAGTACTGCAGTCACATGACGCCCCTTTTCTTTCAGCGGTTAACATCTTAGCCACTAGGCTATAGGGGGCAGTGGCTAAGGTACATGACTGGGACCCCTGAGGTTGGTGGTTCAAGTCCCAGTCCAGCCACAGCAAAAAAAAACACCATTGCTGTTGGGCCCTTGAGCAAGGCCCTTAACCCCACATTGCTCCCAGGGGAGATTGGCCCTTGGTTAGTCTAATCAACTGTAAGTCGCTTTGGATAAAAGCGTCAGCTAAATGACAGTAATGTAATGTAATGTAATGTAACATCTCATCCCCACTCATCTCAATTCTGCAAGGAGCCACATATATCCAGGTGCACAGAAACACTTTGCATACTGATCTGGGTCCAATATCCGGTCTAGCCGGCCTCAGGTCCCACTCTAATTCACTAAGCAGTGTTTCAGTGGAGACCACATCAGACTATGTGCTGATATCTCACTCTTCACACACTGAAAAGGGGAAAGGGGGGTCTATTAATATTATTTTGTGTCACCATGTTAGAATCTGGCGCAATATCCACATATCATCTGGCACCCTTTTGAGGATATAGATAATATTAATTGTTCTATATATATTCGCTACCAAGTTTGAGGAATAGAACAAGTTCCTACATAACTGGTGCCGCACCTGAAGTCTAAATAATCCCTACAGGACGTATCTCTCAGGTCCTTGGCCAACTCCAGCGTGCAGTCTTCCACTTTGACGGGCCAGCTCAGTCTGTGTTTTCCTTTGTTCAGAAGTTTTGGATGTTTTTCTAGTCAGGTGGTGGCATACAAGTACTAGCACTCTTTGTTCTCTCTCTTTTTCTTCCTTTTTGAGATGACCATTTCCCACCAACTTTATACCTGCTGGCACCCAATCACTCCGCCCCCTTCCCATGAGACCCAACCAAACACTTAAAGGGACAGGTGCACCTTTCCATGACTCCATCTCAAGCCCAAGGATAACTACCATCACCAAAATATTCTGCAGCTAACCACTGAATAACTATTTATTTATCTTAAATTATAACAAATTTAAAACACACTTCATACATGACTTTAAGGAGGCAACCCTACATGTGCACACGGGATCCAGAGCCGCGACTATGGCCGTAAGTCCCCCCCCCCTTAAGCCAAAATGACAAAACTACCAATCCCATACACCAATAATCACACACACAATTCATGCAGTTTAGTTTTCCATTTTTGGCCAAAAGCCATCATGCACTCCTTCTGTTTTTTTTTCCCTTTTCTTATTTTTTAAAAAAAAACCAAACTACATCCAAGAAAAGAAATCCCTAAAACCCATATCTTCGTATGAGCATAGGAGGCAAACTCCAGGGCCATGAGCACGGCACACACCTGTCTTGTGCTCCCTGGAAGCTCCGAAATAAGCCCTAATTGCCTGTATCATTAAGCACAAACCCAACAACTGCAGCCAAACCCCCTCAGGTTCCACTCTGAGACAAAGCGTCCACAATCACATTATCTTTCCCGGCTATGAGTTTAACCACTAACCCATAAGGCTGAAGTTCTAGGCTCCACCGGAAAACACGGGCATTTGTCCTTTGATATTTTGCCAATAAGGAGAGAGGATTGTGGTCAAAATAAACCACAACATCCCCCACAACACTTGACACATAGATCTCAAAATGCTGGACCGCCAGCACCAAAGCCAAGGCCTCCTTCTCGATAGTCGAATAAGCCTTCTGGTGCCAGTTCAGCTTCTTGGAATAGTAGGCCACAGGCCTCTCAACCCCATCTGTCCCAACCTGGAGGAGGACCGCCCCCACACCAACATCACAGGCGTCCGCTGCCATGCAGAAAGGCTGTTGAAAATCAGGCACAACCAACACCGGCTCACAAGACAAAATGGCCTTGACACGATCCAGGGCAACCTGGCATGCCTCAGTCCAAATCCACTTGGTATCTTTCTTCAGGAGGTCAGTCAGAGATGCCATAACTGTAGCAAAGTTTGGAACAAATTTGAGATAAAACCCGCACATTCCGAGAACCCACATTAACTACCGGTGATTTTGAGGCACAGGGAAGTCCAAGATGGCCTGCACCTTAGCAGTCCGAGGAAGCACCTGACCTCAGCCAACCCAATGGCCCAGATACGTCACCTGACCTTTCCCAAATTCACACTTGGGAAGGTTCACCACCAGGCCAGCCTCGGCCAGGCGCTGAAACAGAGATGCAATCACCCGCACATGGTCTGGCCAAGTACCACTGTAAACCATAACATCATCGATATATGTGACAGCATCAGGCAGGCCAGTTGTCACTAAATTGATTAGACGCTGAAATGTCGTGGGTGCATTTTTCATACCAAAAGGCAGAACCTGACAACGATAGAGAGCAACCTGGGTGACAAAGGCTGACACCTCCCTAGCAAGATGACCTAGAGGGACCTGCCAGTATCCCTTCAAAAGATTGAACTTGGATGCAAACTGAACCCCTCCTATTCGATCAATACAATCCTCAATGCGAGGTATAGGGTATGCATCAGTCTTCGTCACTGCGTTTATCTTACGGTAATCGATACAAAGGCGGTGAGTTCCCCCTCCTTGGCTACTTATACCACCAGAGAGCTCCACTCACATACCCCATGCTCAATTACCCCAATCTCCACCATATTCTGTGGATTCAAACGGTAAGGATGCTGCTTAATGGGAGCAGCCATCCCCGTGTCAACCTCATGGACCACAAGGTCTGTCAGCCCAGGGGTATCCTTAAATATCTCTGAGAAAGATTCCACCAGTCTCACCATGTCATCAACCTGGGATGGTTCCAAGTAATTCAACTGCTCCCTCAGCACTCTCCTAGCCAGAGTGTTCTGCCACAACACACACGGGAGCCATTGGAGCACGCCCCTCGTACCGCTTCAACAAATTGACATGACATAAACAAGACTTCACTCGCCGTCCAGGGGTACTAACCACATAGTTGCAGGGTCCCACCCATTTCAGAATAGCATAGGGTCCTTCAAAACGTACACCCAGTTTCCCACTGCCCATTGGCAACAATACCAGCACTTGGTCTCATACATCAAAGGAACAAGGCTTAGCCCTCTTATCATATTGTTGTTTCATCTGGACCTTAGCTGCAGCCATGTTATTCCGAGCAATCTCACAAGCAGCCTGCAACCTATCCATAAAACATGCAACATACTGCAAAGTGTCCTCAGGGCCCTGACTCCCCACCAAACGCTCCTTAATTAGGCGTAAACGTCCATGGACCTCATGGCCATAAACAAGCTCAAACAAGCTCAATTGGACCCTGGGATTGAGGGTGGTATGCTGAGGATGTCACTTGCTGTATACCCAGCTTATGCATAACTGCCTGGAACACAGTGGACGTGAAATTACTACCCCTACGTGAAATTACTACCCCCTACACAATCCACCATCAGAAGGCAGAACGGCTCAGAAATAACAGAGGGCGGCTGTAGAGGAACTGGTGGAGGTGCATGGCGGGGTTTCCCTATCCGCTGACACACATCACACAACCGACAGAATTTCACCACATCTCCCCTCATCCTGGGCCACCAAAAATGGCGCCCAATCTTAGTCAGGGTTCGGCGCACGCCACAATGGCCCACTACAGGCCCCTCATGTGCCATCCGAAGCACACTCTCTCGATATGCTGCTGGCAACACAACCTGGTCCACTATATTCCAGTCCTCTGCAGGTTGCTCGGGAGGCCTCCACCGCCTCATCAGTACTCCATCCTGCAAATGGTAACCCCCAATCGCCACGGCCTCTACAGCCTGACCTTCTGCTAAAACAAACTCCTCCTTCAAACCAGGGTCTGCCCGCTGAGCTCCTACTAACGCTTCTCGACTTAGTTGAAGATTTTCCTGTACCTCCTTCAGCATGCTAATGAAAGTTTCAGACAAGCCTGCTAGAGGCTCCACCACATTCTATGCAGGACGTGGTTGACTTTTGCTTGGGCACGAGTCAACACGCAAGCTGTAAAAACTTCGGGGGAACCTCTGCTCAAGCACTTTTATGCCCACCTCTTCACAGGGAACTTTCGTCACAACTGGGTTTGCCCCTACCTGGGCATCAGCAAGGTCATTACCCAACAATAAGTCAATGCCCTCAACAGGGAGGGATGGCACTATACTAACTGTAACTGAGCCGACAACAAAGTCAGACCACGAATACACATCACGCAAGGGGACCATACCAAATTCCCCTCCTAAGCATGCCCGAAGGACTCTCTGACTGGGAGAGGAAGGGACAGGCAGGTCCATAGCCTCTGCTAAAAGCAGTGACTGAGCTGCACCTGTATCCCTCAGAATAATAATCGGCATCTCCTTGCCACCTTCAGTCACTGACACACTGCCTTGGCAGATAAAGGCGTCATAAACATTAGAACAGGCTTTAGCAAGCACTACTTGCTTCTCAGAGTCACAGCCATGCAAGGGCGCAGTCGCCGGCATCACCAGTGCCACTCCAGATGCCCCATACGACTATGGCCATAACAGTACCAAGCAGTACCATGATTAGTTTTGTAAAAATGTAAGGTGAAATCTGACTGGCTCAGATCGGCCTTCAGCTCATTTGTTCACCCTGAAGTGCATTCACTATGCCACAGAAACAGTAGAAAGTCTGACTTCATTTTACAAATACACACAACATCTCAAAAGATTGCAACCACAAAACATAAATGCAGGCAACACTGGAAACACTAAAAACTTAAGAAAACGTCTTCTACAGCATGGAGTGGACATGATGCATGAGAACTGCATCATGGTCAATTACAAAAAAACAATATATGTTGCTACAGTATGTCTAAATACAGGGTACAGACAAGTCAGGTATAAAGAGAATCAAACTTTCAAATCTCTCTTCTTACACAACCTCCACCCCTGTATTCATACTCACGTTGTTTTGTCTTCAACACATAAACAATCAATGCATGAGATTAAAAGGGAAGCCCAGAGCATTTGGGACACCCTGCGTATCGTGCCACAAATGAAAAAACTGAGGTTGACCAGAAGGTCCAGAGCAAGTGCCAAGTCATTCAGAACCTAAGAGCCCCAAAAACACATTAAGAAAACCTGTTGTTTTCTTAATGAAAACCCAAAATGTTACTGTGGTCCTTTTTCTTGTTCCAATGACAGCACAAATTGAGACAATATAGGCTAGGCAGACCCACAGGTACGGACACAGTCTGTTAACATATATCTCCTGGTTAGGATATCACACAAACTAGGAAGGACTGCAGAAATGAGATAATTATGTCTGTATTTCCATTGCTTGACTAAGTCACCAGGATAAACAGTCTCTGTCAGAACAGCACAAGGGTACCTGGGGGTAACAGCCAGGAATCACCCTTCCACAGCAGCTCCTGTCTGAAGGGACTAAACAGTCCAGTCCAATCTGGGCCAAACCAGATCTCAAACTGTAGTCAAAAGTTCATCTGATCCATAGAGCACCCCCCCTCTGACTTCTCATGACTGGATCACTGACAACTCATACTCTACCTCACTAACACTCCCAACCACTTTAAGCATAAACCTCACAGGTGTTGCTATTTTCTTATTTTCCATTATGTCTTATTGATTGATTTTGTCAGTAGATATGAGCGTACCTTAATAGTAAGTCCTTGACTGTTAACAGTGTTCCCTTTTGATATGTTATTCGTGATTGGTTAAATGTTACACATAACTGCCCAGATGTCTACAGCTGTGTATGATTTGCCAAACTGACATAACCTGTCAAATGAACTTGAGGACCTGTGGAATGTTGAATGACTTTTGTGCTCTAAAGGAATACTGGCTTAAGCCGCATCCTCAGACCAAAGGGGGGTGTAGGGACAATGGAACTACATTGCCACACACTCCACAGGAAACACCAGTGATGTGTATAGCACCGCCCCACCCTGACATCCCGAGTTACAGTCAGCCAATTCTGTATCCCCAGAAACACACAATGGGCAATGAAAGTCATAAAACTAGGAAGAACCCATTGTACCCCCTCTTACTCTCCCAGCTCCTACTCCTACATTTATCCTCACGTGCAGAACACATGCAGGAAAACTCAGACACTCTCACACTATAACTACTCTCCACTCAAGACAGAAAAATACAAATAATAAAGTGATTCAATGAGTTGAAAGTAAATTTACAACTTTATTAATCTGTACAAAGTGTAGTCCACTCATTCAACATTCAATGTTTATTTGGTGAGATGTTATAAAACAAAGAGAATATGATGACATATAGAGAAGGCACAGGGTCAGGGTAAGAGTGTAAGGACTGATGATGATGATGGGACCCCTTAGTGTGCACAACACTCAGACGAAAAGCTAAGGAACGAATTCCCCAACCACTGAGGTCTCGAAGGAGACAGATCAGAAGGAACAAATCCCTAAAACAAAACAAAAATACACTCCTGCGTGAGAACCCCAACTCTAAGATAAATAAAAAGAAACTAAGACTTCAGGAGTGGAAACCTAACAGCTCTTAATATATAGAGAGCTAAACGTGAAGTACCACGCAGATACTTCAGCACCAAATTCTTCGGCGGTGAACACGGATCAATCCCGCAAACAAAAGAAAATAAAGAACTTCGTAAAGATTCCTACATTATACTTACACTCCAGGCATACTAAGCCAAAACAAACAGAGGACAAAATCTCTTCCAAAGCCGGCGAAGTGTATAGACGACACTAACGTAAAGAGATGCTGAAGCCCTGGGTAATATAAAGAGCTCACACACCTGAAACCAATTACTAATCGGCCACACCTAGCAATCAGCCGATAACCAAAGGAACATCGTTAGCTTCCCGACAATAGTACAGGCGAGAAAGCACAAAACAAATAATAAAACCCAAGATAGCACCTGCAATCATGACAAAGAAGTCATCAGAGAGGGCAGGTAGGGGAACTCTCTGTCCCCAAGTAGGACACCATCAAACTGTCCTACATTCATATGGGGGTACAGTGTAATTTTTGTACAACTTTAAGCTGAGTCATGGACAGAGCCTGGCCACTTGGATTCAGCATTTGTAATGGTGTGGGCTGCATCACATATTATCTTAACAGTGCAGAAGAGTAACAGTAGGAGTAACAGTTGCCTTGCTAATGTGTTCAGCCTCTCTGATGTGAGAAAGAAAACTTCCATTGATATAAAACTCAAAGGCAATGCAGAACATTTATTCTGAATGGAGGGTGAATCACAGAAAGATGAGCTCAAATACAAAAATTAAATACAACTACAAAACGAACATTACATACTTATTGACAATCTGTAAGTTCAGTTATTTGTAAGGTCATTTTTTTAACATTAAAAAAATAAATGGAAATTCTTTGGAAATGCTGAGCTAAATAACCAACAGTAAAGGGACAGGAATAGGGGAAAAAAGAGAAAGGATTACAACAACAAAAAATAACAAATGGACAAGAAAGACAGAAAGGATTGAGAACAGGACAAATTCACACCCAACAAGAAAAAGGAATTTGGACATTTATTAAACAAGGGAACACAAAAAGGAAAACAGAAAAAAGGTAAGCCTTTACAAATTTAAAGGGATAAAATAAAAGCTAACCACGATGATAAAAAAGGACAAAAGACAGAGGACAAAATAACACTGAAGGGGAAAAAAACTACATTCCATCAATGAATTAAAGTGTGTAGCATTACCATTAGCCACCTAGCTGTGTGTCCTAACTGCAAAAAGTGACACTTAAAATTGACAGTTGGAAAGCAGCTTGATTGACAGGCCTGCCTACAAGCACAGGCTTGTAAAAAAAAAAATGGCTACAAGTAACAATTTAGGCCAAACAGAGAGTGCTGCAGCAGGCAGGGCAGTACTCCTTCAAGATTATCTACCAAGAGAGCACCAGGAGTGCTAAAGCCCGGAAATTATTCAAAACCAAAATCATAAAAGACCATCCAGAGACACTAATTCTTGACTATGCGACAACAGGAGGCAAACAAATAATTACAAATTTAATTTTCTGCACTACAAAGACAGAAACCTGGCATACCACAGTATGTGAGGAATTCAAAAACATAAAGAATGGGATTTCAAAAGGCCGACAGCTGAATATAGGTGAAGAGGAGGACTCAGACTGTTATCTGCTTACCATTAACATTTATCACAATGGTACTGTCGTAATACAAGGGAATGTAGAAATTCTTTTTGATTTCGAAAAAAGATTCCCCAAATTAAAAGAAAAGGTTAGAATCACAGCTCCTCTAGACACATCACACTACACCCCCTAATCACACTACACCTTCCAATCACACTACACCCTCCAATCACACAACACCCCCTAATCACACAACACCCCCTAATCACACTACACCCTCCAATCACACTACACCCCCTAATCACACGACACCTCCTAATCACACGACACCCTCCAATCACACTACACCCCCTAATCACACTACACCCTCCAATCACGTGGCACTACCCAAAAACTCTGCCCACCCCAGACACAAAGTGGCCCCATCCACAGACACTGCTTTCCTGACCGACTCCAACCAGAAGCATGTGAATATGAGACTGCTCATATTCTGACTTTGAACCTTCAGGCATGCTTGGGAGATTTGCGTGTTTGGGGCGGAGATTCATAGAAATTTGGGCGTTTCTCATTGAAATACCCTCTACGCGGATTCAGACTTTGACTAAGCGGATTTTCAGGGTGCGTATCCTACACGCATCACAACCCTGTATTAAATCGTGGACTCCTATCAGTCAGACTTTGAAATGACATTTTTTTTCAGAGTTGCCGTATTGCACGGAGTAGGATAACTCCTGAAATCATTTAAATTATTTCTGGATAACAGGCGTACGTAAAAGTATGCCTCTGACCATCACCAACAATAGCGTTGTTGAATCTGAAACGCATGGCTGCATTTCGGTCAGTGTTCCTCAGTCCGCACGTCTCAGATAAATATAAACTCATTAATGCTTTTGGCGTGTTGTCCTTTCTAAACTCTATGAACCCACGGACAATAATTTGCAGATCTCAAGACTTACCATATGCCAGTATAAATGTAATCACCAGGTCAAGTAAAACAAACTTGTGCATTGTGGCGCCGGGAGAGGTGGAGGGAGGAGTGAGTGCCTCAGCTCCTCCCACAGTACTGCTGTCAGTCTCCTGGTTCCCTCCCTCACTGGAGCTGAAACAGCAGAGGCCTCACAAACAGGCAGGCTCACCTGAGAGTGATTTCTAATCAACTCAGCTGTGAGCACTTGCCTCCAATTAGGCCCTCTATTTAAGCACAGCCTGAGAGGCTGCTGAGGTTCTGAACCTTTGGACTTTTTTTTTTGTGTTTGGGATGGCTGTGCTGTGTTTTGTATTTTGACCTTATTTTGTGTTAAGACCTGTTTTTGTAGAGTTTTCCTTTTCCCCTATGAGGGGTAAATAAATGGCCTTTGGCCCTTTTTGTTTCAACCTTCATTGTGTTTTCCTCCACTCACCACTCGGCACAGTGGCCACACCTGCCACTGTGTCACAGCATTTATCAAATTACATGATAGGCAGTATATTTTACATGAGAACCTAACCATGCTTCTTCAGTCTTGACCAATTTAAATGACGGTCAGGAGTGTTTATGCCAAGGTCTCACTTGACTTTTAGCTCCGTTTGATCCATTTAGCGGTCGAAATTGTGGGTGGAGACACAGACTCCGTTAATTCAGTTAATTCGGACATGAGCGATTCAATTATAGTTTTCATCAGCAGATGGTAACATTAGATAGCAACATAGGCTAGCTACTTTTATGTCCAACGACAAGATTGATATCGACAGGTATGCTCTTTCCCAACATGGTCATATGCGGCTTCTTTGTTAACATTCTCAACTATTTTAAAATATCTGCAAAACATGATAACTTAAAGCTCCCTGGGGTCAAACAGTAACTCTCTGATTGGCCAGACAGCAGCAGATTCGCATAATTGCGAGGTCAAAGTTCACCACAGTTGAACTCGGAGCGTAAAACAGAGCCCCGCCCCGCATCAAGAGCAGAGCAGAAATCTGCTCCCAGAAGCGTTGACAGTTCACGCCACCTTCCATTGAGTTGAATGGAAATTCCTGCGGATATTTCGCAGCCTAGTGTGACCGTGGCACTGTTTTATCTCATCCACGTTCCTCACTGCCACGCTCTGATTCGCCAAGCAAAATTACCCAGGTGGTCACGGCAGGACAGAGTGCATACACAAAATGGGTCGTTGCTGGTTCGACTGAAATTAATTAATACAATCTTTCAGAACAACTAACTGTTTGTTTATTGGATAGATTGACTGAACGGACCGAGAGGCTGATATCAGCTAAATGTGAGAAGCCGGTACTGTGTTCACCTTACTTTAGATATCCAGCATTGCAATTCATGATAAGTCATGTTCATTGGTGCTACTGCTACTTCACAAAAGTGCATATTAAAATTTTAATTGTATTGCCCATTAGAAGTACAACTACTTTCTGGCCTTCACAAGTATAAGTATAATCAGATCAATGAAACAATGATATCCAATTAATTTCGATGTATAAAAAACAACTACATATAACTACTCAGCTCTTACATTTGGATTCCACTGCATGATTTTTAGAATATCATTACAGCATTTGGTAACATACGTTAAAACCGCTTATTTTTAGCAGACACTATCAAAGTTCGAGAATCACGTAGGGTTGGCGCATGGCTATGTCAGTCGTTTGTCTGATTAACTTTCAAAATTGAAGTTTTCTCAACTATGCCGCAGACTCTTCGTACTAGGTAACGTACCTCTGAGAAAAACATTAGTGGGCCATCAGGTTTTCGTGAGGGGTGTGCCATTTTCCAGGCAAAATTAGCATTATTCAAGCTCCTATATGGGTCCTCCTACTTTTC
This sequence comes from Albula glossodonta, assembly GCA_019788955.1. Taxonomy (NCBI): domain Eukaryota; kingdom Metazoa; phylum Chordata; class Actinopteri; order Albuliformes; family Albulidae; genus Albula; species Albula glossodonta. The sequence goes on from JAFBMS010001544.1 coordinate 21,733, forward strand.
TGCCCTGTGTGGGCCGGGCGTGGCCGCATTAGCCAGGTCGGAATATGAGTATTTTCCACGCAACTATTTATGCGGAAAAAACGGTGAGCGCCCTCAAGTTAGAATTCCCTCCTTCAAAACAAAAAGAGCTTCCTCTGCAATAAAAAGAAAATTTTACAATATTAAATTACCCATAAAAATCTGGCTGAAAATAATTGACAGCATTATTGTGCTGTATTGTGCTGTGAGGTATGGGGTCCACTTAGCCATCCAGACTACTCACAATGGGACAAAAACCCTGTGGAAATCCTGCATGCTGAATTTTACAAAAATATACTCCAGGTCCACCGAAACACACTGAACACTGCATGCAGGGCACAATTAAACCGTTACCCTTTGATTATTAACATTCAGAAAAGAGCATTAAAATTCTAGATTCATCTGAAAACATGCAAACCAAATTCCCTCCAATATAAGGACTTCCTATCCCAAGAGCTAAGCCCCAATAGAAGTCCTCTCAGTCAGCTGGCCATTAAACTAACAAACCAAATAACAACTGACAATACAAAATTATGACATGTTTCAGACCAGCACTGCTTCAGTTAAAATCAGCCAATTAATAAATCAAATAAAAGATTCTTATTTGGAACATTGGAAGAAAATGACATAACCGCAAAACAAATTAAATTGCTACACTATGTTAAACAGAAATTACAAACTGGCAGAATATCTCTCCACTGTTAGAAATATAAAGCAGAGACAGATCCAAACCAAATACAGACAAAGTGATCACAGCCAGACCATTGAAACAGGCAGACACAAGCAAACTTGGCGCCCCAAAGAGGATAGGATATGTGATCACTGTGAGACAGGTGAGGCTGAGACAGAGGTACACTTCCTCCTATACTGCACAAATTACACAAAAATTCACAAAGACGTATTTGAAAAATTTTAAAGAATATATCCACATTTTGAAACACTCCCTGTGGAGAGACAATTACCAATCTTACTGGGTGAAGGACACACAGCCTCCCTGGCTGCTCTATATGTAGCAAACTGTCACCAGTGCCAGGAATATAATAAATGTAAAAATTTTAGTTAATAGTCATTCATTGTATGCATTCATGTTTGTTCATTTTTTTCCCTGTAATTGTGTTATTTCTTCTGTTATTGTGTTAACTGTACCATTTGCTTTGGCAACACAGACCATGTCATACCAATAAAGCACCTTGAAATGATGTGTAGCCTCATGTTTGAAATATGAGCCTGGAGAATGTTGATAAAATTAATTATTGATTTCTCAGAAATGGGAAAATTCACAAAGATACTCATCAGGGAATGATAGAATAGCTATCTAATCAGGGTCTACTCTCCCTCTCCCCATGTAAAGCTCTGCAAATTATTAGAGCTTCACTGCTGATGCGATCACCAAGAAAAGGGCATGCCACGTTCGACAAACTATCTCCTACCTACATGCTGCAGGCATTCTAACGAGTACCTCCAGGTTAGTTTAAGTAAACCTGTTCGCTCGCTCACAAGCACACACAAATGCACATGCACATGCACATGCACGCGTGCGTGTGTGTGTGCGTGTGTGTGTGCGCGCGCACACACGTGCTCCAGAAGGGGAAGGAGTCAGAGGGAGAGAGACAGGTGATGGACCCCTGTGTTTGGGCATGTTTATCAAAGGATTCTACATTTAGGGGCATTTTAGGGCTTACCAACAACAAAGAGGGTCGTACCACGCCCAATTCTACTTTTAACTGGTAACCCCAAATGTACATCCATATTGGCTGTCATAAGTGTTTCACTTTAGTTTCTGAATAAAACTCTGCTCCTTGCCATGCTTGAAAAGCCTGCTGCCTCTTTGGTCACTGATTCAGAGGTATTTACAAGGGGGTGGAGTCCATTTGTCCGTCTCAGGCCGTGTCTGGCTGCATGGCAAGGGACCATAAAAGAAGGGAGCAGGGTAAATAACCATAAAATGCATGTTGCTGTCTCAACACTAGTCTATGGATAGAACACACACACATAATCCCACTTTCACACTGAACTTCAACACAAGATAATTCTGGTCAGGAACCACACAGCTGGCAACCCTAAGACTCATGAGGTTTTATCCTGCTTTACTTTGCAATGATAAATAAGTAAGAAGAGAGGGATGGGACCAATGTGGACAAAGGAAGGAAAGCTGGGGAGAGAGAAGTAAACTAAGAGGAGGAGCTGTTTAACATTTCTCTGTTTGGAGCCATAATGACGAACTCTATTTACTAAAGGTCACAATGTACACAGCACTACTCACCCCAGTGTCTGTAGTTTACAGTTCGGACTCTTCAGTCCAGCACAGAGCAGCTTCACTCCTGAATCTCCCAGGTTATTGTAGCTGAGGTCCAGTGTCTGTAGTTTACAGTTTGGACTCTTCAGTCCAGCACAGAGCAGCTTCACTCCTGAATCTCCCAGGTTATTGTAGCTGAGGTCCAGCTCTCTCAAGGGTGAGCTTGATGACTGGAGAGCTGAGGTCACAATTTCACAGGACCTCTTTGTAAGACCACAGCTGCTAAGTCTGAAAGAAAGAGGTGATGTGTTAATATTTAACACTTAATAACAATTAAATACAGTATTATTGGTGCTCACTGATAAAGAGTGATATTGAGGATTGTAAGATCTACAATGCCCTGATGAAGATTTCTGTGCTTCACTCTCCAGCTGCAGCACTTTACACCTGAGAATAAGATGTCCTGCTCAAGTCTGACAGTTCTACAGCTGTGGGTCTGACCCAAATAACCCGTTTTCCTCCATTCAGTTCTGTCAGAATTTGGGGCTTAATGGCCCAGCTACCTTTTCCACAGTCTTTTTCAGGCTAACTCTGGGCTTTAAGCCTCACTCATGGCCCTACTCATGCCCCTGAGCCAAGTGTGGACAGCAGGGCTAAGGATGGAGTTATCAGATCCTTTTATACTGTATTTCATTACTAAATCAAATTCCAGCCTGTAGAGTGAATCGTAAGTTAGCCTGACAAGTTGTGAGAAGTTTGTATTTCCTTCCAATAAGAGTAAAAAACTATCACAAAGCTAAAGGTTCACAGGAGTAGTCACAGGAAGGCGAAGGGGTATCAATATACACTAAACCACCCTGTGGAGAGAACACACACTTTAAATATACAGCAACCCAGCCTGTGGAGAGAACACACACACTTTACATACACACCAACCCAGCCTGTGGAAAGAACACACTCACTAAAAACATACACCAACCCAGCCTGAGGAGAGAAAACATATGCACTATAAATATACAGCAATCTCGCCTGTGGATAAAACACACACACAATGCTCTGAGCACCATTCTTCTACTTCCTCTTACCAAAAAATTTCAGTCTATTGTTGGATTTCCACCCTTTCTACTCAATGTTCTCGCTATTCTATGTGAGAGCGAAATCCACGTGTTCTTTTAATGAAGTAATAGGAGAAGATATTCGGTCACCAATCTCTTCGTTTTTTAAGCAGTAAGTGAATAAAGTATACAGAGCTCTGGGTTGAGATCCTCCTGTCCCTGACAAACAACAGAGTGTGTCAGTTTGTGAAGTCTGACTGACAATCCTTCCCTGACCCAGTCTTTTATAATACAGAACATGGTATTGTTTCCTAGGGAGTTGCTTCCTTTCTAAGTGGCTCCTTCTAAGTGGCCCGTAAATCTGACTCCCTCCACTTACACTGTAATTGTCAGGCAGTTTCTTTTGTGAGATGCGGTGGCTACTATTTTCTATTAAAGTTTAGATTACACTATCCCCTACCTTTACCCAGACATAGTTACCTCACTCCTGTCCTTCTCTACCTTTTCCTGTCTGCAAAGGTCAACGTCGCATATTATGCTGACAATACATAATGTGCTTTCCTGTCTTGACCACAAGTCTATTCCATCTGTTGTGAGTTCCCCTTACCCTAAGGTTACAGCAACATATCATATTTTTTATCAGCACTCCCCAGTACTTTTCCATGGTTGTTCTGTTAAAGTTTTTTGTTACACAAGTATCATTATATAACACATAATCTTATTTTGCAAAATTATCCTTATTGATTAACATAACACTTTAATTAATACATATTCTTCTTTGCCATTACCCTCTGTTGCCTAGATGTTGTTCCTTAGATTTTCCATATATCTACACTATTCAGGTCTTTAATCCTGTGGCTGTGCTGATGTAACTTTATGGACCTCATCTCACATGCACCAGGAAGAGGTGGGCTCTCTAAGAAACTCTGGCCATAAGGGACAAACCTATGGGCTGAACAGCACTTATGCTTTACAGCATCAGATGAGAGATCGCTCCCCAGACCGCTGTCATCTAAGCCTTTGCCTCTGAGAGAGAAGTGGAACATTCTCACCAGAGTTGTATTTAATCTCCAATTTTTCTTCCCAGCAGGAGAATGAAGCCAGTTTCCCTGTGCACCCTTCCAAAGAGGGGACCAGAAGATCTCAGCACGAATCTTCTGATAACCGTATGATTTATCCCCCTCCACACAGGGAACACAAGCTGTGTTTCACTACAGTTACCTCTCACTACGGATGGGTATCATTAAGATCTTATTTATACCTTACTGATGCTGTTGAACAATCTGAGACAATAATGACACCATCATCAATACTTTTCATAATTTAGAGGGGAAAAAAACAACTCTTCAGAATAGAACTGCCATTGATTTTATTGCTTATAGTTATGGGATATGTACAAAAATTCAGCGCCAACTTTCCGTACTGTAATTTTGATCCAAGATACACCTTACAGTATCTGAATATTTAATTACAGAGCTGTGGAAATAGTCGTATACACCTTATTATCATGATTTTAATGAGTGGGACTGACTCATTTACTTCTTTGTTTTCTATAATTGAAGGTATGTAATTAATATTGTAATACTGATTGAATACATTTGTAAATGTAACAATTCAGTAATTTATTCCCCTATGAACACCGAAATTGCTATTGGAAATACACACATTTTAACATTACAGATTGAGTGTGCAATGTGAACTGAAATCTTTAGCCTGAGTCATTATTAATACAGGAGGTCCTCGGGTTACGACGGTCTCGAGTTATGGCATTTCGTTGTTACGACGCACTGCCATGAATTACTTAAAAAACCTAGTTTCGACTTAAGCCGTCTGTGTTCATAAATACGACCACAGAAATAAAGGTAAGGAATTATTATTTTTTTATTACTGTTTCATTTAATTGCTGTATTGTATATGTCCTTCATGTGTAGTGTGTACAGTGCGAGTGACTTAAGGTGTTAATCTAGGTATAATTTAGGTATAAATTCCGACTTACGTTGAAAATCGGCTTACGACACGTTGCAGGAATGGAACTCGTTCGTAAGTCGAGGACCCCCTGCATTCGTGGGATATTTCGTCACATTTCAGCCCTTCATGAAAGAGGGGGTATGTGTTTGTTACTCACCCCAGTCTCTGCAGTTGACAGTGTGGGTCATCCAGTCCAGCAGAGAGCGCTCTCACTCCTGAATCCTGCAGCTCATTGTCTCTGAGCTCCAGATCTCTCAGCTCTGAGTGGGGAGAACACAGGACTGAGGCCAGATCATCACAGCAGCCCTCTGTGAGATTACACCAACCCAGCCTGTGGAGAGAACACACACGCAATATGAACATACACTAACCCAGCCTGTGGAGAGAACACACACACTATAAATATACACCAACCCAGCCTGTGGAGAGAACACACACACTATAAATATACACCAACCCAGCCTGTGGAGAGCACACACACAATATGAATATACACCAACCCAGCCTGTGGAGAGCACACACACAATATGAATATACACCAACCCAGCTTGTGGAGAGAACACACACACTATAAATATACACCAACCCAGCCTGAGGAGAGAATACACAAAGACACATACACACACTCTATGAGTGTTCTAAGTCATCTACCCACACTTTCATACACATATTATTATCATTTTTATCAATGTGAATAATGAAGCCTTTGTATTTATAACTGGTTGTCTGTGTTGTTATCACTTAAACATCAACTGTAGCCACTCTATTCATAGACCAAAGCCTTCAAAAATTGGTTAGATCCCCAATACTAATTTTTAATAATTGTATTGTTAAAAAGGGTATGATAATTCCTATTGGTTTGTCATTAATATTGTAATGTTCATGTGCTTTTGAAAAAAAAAAAAGGTTATGGCTTAAGTCAATTTATGAGATTCATTATTTTTAATTGGTGGCTTGTGCTGGGACTGATAAGTAGAACATTTTGTGTTATCTGTTTGTCCTTGCATGACATACACTTCACCTGCATTTAACTGGAGCCTTTGTGAGGAATAGCATTATCCTCATATTTTCTGGTTTCCATGTGGTGAATAGTACATTTCCTCTACATTTTGTGGTGCTCACGTGTGTGGGGACAAATTTTGGCAAAGTCAATATTTTGTTATTATATCATTTGGCTGTATTTCATGTTTTTTTAGAAAGAAAGAAAAATGCAACTCTATTTTGGAAAACAGGCAGTGAGTGGGGCCCCTGGAGAAGGGGGAATGAGGCTCCTGACAAAACAGATAATGGGGCTAAGATAACTTAAATCATTACACTTCCCACATTGACCATTATATGGTGCACATGTTCTTAAACACCACTGTCTACTGCAGTTGAATCAAGTAACAGCAAGCAAAGCTCACACTGTGGTTGTGAATTCCCCTTGGTAAAACATTGACAATTCCACACAAACTTGAAAAACATTGTAATTAATTGTTGGTATTATTAATCACAGTTAATAATTCAAATCACTGAAAGAGGCAGTTTAACGTCTCATTCTCACTCAATTCCATTCTGCAGGGAGCCACATACAATCAGGTGCACAGAAACACTTTACATTCTGATCTGGGTCCAATATCCGGTCTAGCTGACCTCAGGTCCCACTGTAATTCACTAAGCAGTGTTTAAGTGGAAACCACATCAGACTATGTGCTGACATCTTACTCTTCACACACTGAAAAGGGGAAAGGGGGGTCTACTTGTGACTCGTGCTGCTCTGAGCATCACTCTTCTACTTCCTCTAACCAAAACTTTCAGTCTATTCAGGTCTTTAATCCTCTGGCTGTGCTGATGTAACTTTATAGACCTCATCTCACCTGCACCAGGAAGAGGTGGGCTCTCTAAGAAACTCTGGCCATAAGGGACAAACCTATAATCAGACAGATTCATGGTAATTTAGTAATTTACTGTAAACTGTTAATCCTGGCCCAATCAGGCAACCACAGCTACAGGTTGATCTTTGCAGGTGCATTGGGCACATCCCTAGAGTGCTGCCCCATTCTTACATTTTTCACAACACCTCCTCATTGTGAGTAGCTGATCACTGACCCAGTGTCATGTAAGTCAGTAATTAGCTGGACTTTGTCAAGTACCACTAATGTAAGACTGTTAACATATATCTCCCAGTTAGGATATCACACAAACTGGGAAGGACTGCAGAAATGAGAGCATTATGTCTGTATTTCCATTTTTTGACCAAGTCACCAGGATAAACAGTCTCTGTCAGAACAGCACAAGGGTACCTGGGGGTAACAGCCAGGAATCACCCTTCCACAGCAGCTCCTGTGCTGAAGGGACTAAACAGTCCAGTCCAGTCTGGGCCAGACCAGACTTCAAACTGCAGTTAAAAGTTCATCTGATCCATAGGGCACCCCCCCTCAGACTTCTCATGACTGGATCACAGCCTGACATCCTCAGTTACAGTCAGGTAATTCTGTAACCTCAGAAACACGCAATGGATTATGAAAGTTAAAAAACTAGGAACAACCCATTGCTCCCTCTCTTAATCTCCTAGCTCCTACTCCTACATTTATACACAGGGGTGAAAGTAAGCCGGTACGGTCTGGTACTGCATACCACTAAAAGATTACGACCGGAGATTTCATTCAGCAGTACATGAGTGCGCATGCACGTCTACTACTGAAAGTACCGGCAAAAATTTAAAACTACTTTCACCCCTGTTTATACACAGAGGAAATACACACAGGAAAACTCAGACACTCTCACAATATAATTACTCTCCACTCAACACAGAAAAATATGCTGACTGAGTCAATGAGTTGAAAGTAAATTTATAAGACTATAAACTTGTAAAACGCATAGTCCACTTATTCAACATTCACCTAAACCAATGTTAAATTGGTGGGACGTTATGTAGAGAATGTAGATAACATATAGATAAGGTTCAGGGTCAGGGTAAGAGGTCATCAGAGAGGGCAAGTAGGGGAACTCTCTGTCCCCAAGTAGGACACCATCAAACTGTCCTGTAATCATATGAGTCTAATTTTTGAAAATTAATTTAAATTGAGAAAAATGGTAGCATTCACAAAAATACTCATCAGGGAATGATAAAATAGCTACCTAATCAGGGTCTACTCTCCCTCTCCCCATGTAAAGCTCTGCAAATTATTAGAGCTTCAGTGCTGATGCGATCACTAAGAAAAGGGCACGCCACGTCCGACAAACTATCTCATACCTACATGCTGCAGGCTCTGCAGGAGCTCTAATGAGTAACTCCAGGATAGTTGAAGTAAACCTGTTCACTCACTCACAAGAACGCATGCTCGCACACACACTCGCACATGCACACACGTGCTCCAGAAGGGGAAGGAGCCAGAGGGTGAGAGAGGTGATAGCCCCCTATGGTTGGGCATGTTTATCAAAGGATTCTACATTTGGGGGCATCTTAGGGCTTACCAGCAACAAAGAGGGTCGTACCACACCCAAGTATGCTTTTAACTGGTAACCCCAAAAGAACATCCATTTTGGCTGTCATAAATGTTTTGCTTTAGTTTCTGAGCAAAGGTCTGCTCCTTGCCATCCTTGAAATAACCATAAAATGCATGTTGCTGTCTCGACACTAGTCTATGGATAGAACACACACACATAATCCCACTTTCACACTGAACTTCAACACAAGATAATTCTGGTCAGGAACCACACAGCTGGCAACCCTAAGTTGGGGTTTTATCCTGCTTTACTTTGCTATGATAAATAAGTAAGACGAGAGGGATGTGACAAATGTGGACAAAGGAAGGAAGGCTGGGGAGAGAGAAGTAAACTAAGAGGAGGAACTATTTAACATTTCTCTGTTTGGAGCCATAATCACTAACTCTATTTACTAAAGGTCACAATGTACACAGCACTACTCACCCCAGTGTCTGTAGTTTACAGTTTGGACTCTTCAGTCCAGCACAGAGCAGCTTCACTCTTGAATCTCCCAGGTTATTGTAGCTGAGGTCCAGTGTCTGTAGTTTACAGTTTGGACTCTTCAGTCCAGCACAGAGCAGCTTCACTCCTGATTCACCCAGGTTATTGTAGCTGAGGTCCAGCTCTCTCAGGGGTGAGTTTGATGACTGGAGAGCTGAGGCCACAATTTCACAGGACTCCTCTGTAAGATGACAGCTGCCGAGTCTGAAAGAAAGAGGTGATGTGTTAATATTTAACTCTTAATATTTTAAATGTAGTATTGATAGTGCTCACTGATAAAGAGTGATATTGAGGATTGTAAGATCTACAATGCTCTGAGGAAGATGTCTGTGCTACACTCTCCAACTGCTGCACTTTACACCTGAGAATAAGATGTCCTGCTCAAGTCTGACAGTTCTACAGCTGTGGTTCTGACCCAAATAACCCCTTTCCCTCTTTTCAATTCTGTCGGAATTTGGGGCTAATGGCCCAGCTACCTTTACCAGTCTTTTTCAGGCTAACTCTGGGCTTTAAGCCTCACTCATGGCCCTACTCATGCCCCTGAGCCAAGTGTGGACAGCAGGGCTAAGGATGGAGTTATCAGATCATTTTATACTGTATTTCATTATTAAAGCAAATTCCAGCCTTTCGTGAATAGTGAGTTAGCTGGACAAGTTGTGAGAAGTTTGTATTTCCTTCCAATGAGAGTAAAAAAGCAAACATTGGGCCTCATTCAGCAATATTTTCGTAAAACTGTGTGTAAATTTATGTGTCAATGGCTACGAACTAACAAATTCCGCAGGATTTATCAAACATGCGTAAACACAGCATTTGTTTGTATTTCGTGCGTATGCTGATAAATGCCAATCAATCGTAAATGACAAGCGCGTTCACAAAATTTTCGATTAGCATAAATCCACGCCCCTGAAATACCATATAAGGAGCCTGAAATCCCATTGCTGGCAATGTAAAGAGATGGCAGAGAAAAGGCAGAAGAAAAAAAACTGTTCTGAAGCAGTGAAGTTTTGTTAATGGAAACAGAATAAAAAAATACTTTGTTCAGAAGTGTAAGTAGTTTAGTGTCGGGGCCGGGGAAGACCAAAGTCTGGCAAGAAATAACTGTTGCAGTAAATTTGGTGTCAAAAGTTCCGCCGTTAGCTGCAACAGGTTAAAGGAAAATGGTTCGACATGAAACTGGAGGCGAATTATTGGAGAGACTTCGTTAGCTGGAATTACCATGGAGGGTGACCGGGATCTGATTTTCCCTGGTCTTGGATCAATCACTCTCCAGTTCTGAAGAAAAATTTTTGTATACCAGCCTTATCGTTGCCATAAATCCTGGGGGCAGCTGCACCCGGGCCCGCGATTGGGCATGATTGGCCAAAGTGGTAATGTCACATGCAATACATTGTTGGGACCGTCATGTTTTCCCTAAATCAGCTTGGAACAAATTCCTAGTTAAATAATTTGTTCAAATTAGGACTGTTACGTAATTAGGATCCTCAATAATAGTGTGCCCTCCCTTGCCTTGCCCTCCACTCTGCAGTCCCTCTCTAACGTCATTTTACCTTGTATAAAAATAACGACAACGATTGTACTAAGAACTAAGAACTGACATAGTAGCAGCAAGAGTACTAGAAGCAGTCAAAGAACAGCAGAACTTTCTGTTCAAAACCTGAAATTGTCATTGAAGATCATTATACCTGATCAGCATTGCAGTGTCATTATATCCAGAAAGTTATTTCAAAATGTCAAGTCCGGTAAGGTAGCTAACTGGCAAGCATGCTGTATTTTTTGGATAATTTTTTCAACTACTTTAAAATCACAGCGGCAGTTATAATTGTTGCTTAGTAACGTTAGCCACATTAACACGCTCAACATTCCACCAATGTGAAGTCAATGGAGGCGTTTTTTTAAGATTTATAGTTTAAAAAGTATGAATCTATAGCTCAGAAAAATACAAGCAACCTGACCAGTATATTCATGCCAAGTTCGGTATGTCTACCTTAAAAACTGTTGGGGGAGATATGTCCGGAAGAACCAGGAATAATATTAAGAAGAAGAAGTAACGATTCTATAGAAGAATAGTAGTTTGCGCCTTCGGCAAGCAAACTAATTAATTTAATTGAACAGCACTACACAAATGAAGCCGAATGACCTGTTTTAATGTTGAATCCAACAGTTATTTTATATTACACTTTGAACCGTTATAATGTTACGATATTACTGCCAAATAATTTGCTACTCATTTTTAATCAAATAAAAAATAAGTGAATGGAAAAATAAAAGCAACAACACGAAAAACAAGCTTTACAGCCGTGTTTTTTCCATTTACGCACGCAATACGAACTTTTTAGAGCACTCCTGAAATTTCTTCGGATCCTACGAACAAACTGATATACGAACACTTTGATAAATCCCACATTTTTTGCGTAAATGCATTTACGAACGATTTACGATAAAATTCGTTCGGCTCACGTTTGATAAATGAGGCCCATTATCTCGCAGCTAAAGGTTCACAGGAGTAGTCACAGGAAGGCAAGGGGGTTTTTTAGTAGAGATGGGCGAAATGAGACGGGGCTCCGAAGCTGCGTCGAATCATTCGAAGCAGCTGTGTTTCGGCACACTGCTCCGGAGCCCCAACCGAAGCACGCGCTTAACGTCATCACGTTTCCTACTTGAGGTAACGGACAAGTTCAAATGTGGAGCGTTTCCGACAGTTCACAGCGTCAGAAGAAAAGTTGTGTTCTGTGTTTCATCAAAGACTCATTATTGTCAATGTTTATTTCTTGTCTTTCATGTTTGATGCAGTTTGCTCTTGTTTCGTAAATACCCCAGTGAGTACAGAAAAGGTGAATAAAATCACGAGAATAAAATCACGAAAATTATGTGTGGAGTTGGTGTTTAAATGTTACAGGCTATCAAACTGTCAGGCACACGCTGTCTGGAGTTCATAACCTTAATAATATTCAAAGGCTTCTAATGTAATTTGAAACACAGGCTACTATCTGAATAACTGCAAATGTTTGCCTTCCTGAAGATTGAATTCTTGTTAGGTTTTTTTTTTTTTTTTGCACATTAATGGACATCTCAAAGAAATTGAGTGAAATATCCCATAGAAGGCTAAACCCCAGCTAACAGTTGTTGGTTGTCAGAACATGGTCAGAACCTTAAATAAAATATTCCTAGAAACTTTGACCTATTTTCTTAATGTTCCTTGCACGTTATTTACCTGGAATGTTTCCTTGTGGCCGTAACATAACTTGTTCCGAACCATGTAGAATGTTAGAATGTTAACGGCATGTTTACATGATAACATTATGTCAAACCCCACTGAAATATGATCAGGGTCTTCTTGGAATAAGACACTACATACGTATTTAAATAACTACAAATAACGCACATAACCTGGAGATCTTCGTGAGAACGTATAGTTTTCTGCAAAATTCGAAGTAATATCTGTTTCGGGAAATTAAATATATAATTCTGTAAGATAACATTTGTACCACTTGAAAATATCGTACGTACAAGATGATGCTTGCATGATAGAATCTGGGACCATTTTGATCTGGTCACCCGACTAGTGTGCCATGACAGCAATGCACCCAGTCATTGGAAAATGCCGAAAAACGTCCTTAACAAATCCTTCAACAAATCAAGTTAGTAGAATAGCTTTTGTGTGGCGTTTTAAAGTCGAGGGGGAAGATATCATGTTAATTGCCTAGCTGACCGCTCCAATACGTCCTTGTTCATTAGCAAATCAAACATCACCTCTGAATTTTACAGTAGCTACACACATAGGTTACCTATCTATTGTGACAGGTTCATTAACTGTAAATAGTTATTGTCGTGACTTGTAGCACCGCATTTACTTCAGAATGGGTAGGTTATAGTTGGGGTAGTTACATTTATCTCGATGTTGTTATTTAGCTTCACTGGTCTGCTACCTGCTTTGTAATTATGAGTCAAGTTAAAGCACTGTATTGGTTGTTTTCATCGTGTTACATAAGCTTACGGCGACGTTGCCCATTATTTTTAATATTGGAATTCCATGAGAAGAACTTTGATCACCGCTATGGATAGTTTTTCCTTTAATCTTTTCTTTGCCACCTTTCTATGTTGTCTGCAACGGAATTCCAAGCTCCTGTGGTATTCCTGGAGCGTCAAAATATCACAGGAGAGGTGCTAAACACCACATCATGAACGCGCTTCTCGTTTATGATGGAGTAATAGTTATTAATCAACATATGTACGGAATTCCACATCAAAGTTTGAAAAATAGGGCGGATTTTGTTAGTTCGTTTCAGGTTACGCATAAATTAACACACAGTTTTGGGAATAAATTGATAAATGAGGTCCAATGTGTCCAACAAGTCGGAAGCCAAGACAAAAATTACTATATGCTATTCTTCAACTAGTATTACAATATCTATCACAGCGACATTCACAAATGTGTGTGTGTGTGTGTGTGTGTGTGTCTTATTGCAGGCTACTTGTAATGACATTTTGCCTATGTCCCCAACACAAGTGTTTTGAAACAATTCATTGTTCCCATGAGTCAGGGGGCAAAGTGTTTGGTAGCTGTCTAGATTGTTCCGAAATATCAGCTGTGTCAGTGTTTCAAGACATTCCTAATTGTTTCAGTGTGAATTAACGGTGCAGTGTTTCCAAACAGTTTTAATTGTTTCAAAGTGTGGGATGAAGCTGCAGTCTTTCGAAACGTCTTAATTGTTCCTCAGAGTCAGCTGCATTTGTGTTTCGAGACAGTCCTAATTGTTTCAAAGCCTCAATTAACGGTGCAGTGTTCCGAAGCACTTCTAATTGTTTCAAAGCTGCTGATGACGTGGCAGTGTTTCGAGACAGTCCTAATTATTTCAAAGCTTCAATTAACGGAGCAGTGTTCCGAAGCACTTTTAATTGTTTCAAAGCTGCTGATGACGTGGTAGTGTTTCCAGACAGTCCTAATTATTTCAAAGCTTCAATTAACGGAGCAGTGTTCCGAAGTACTTTTAATTGTTTCAAAGCTGCTGATGACGTGGCAGTGTTTCCAGACAGTCCTAATTATTTCAAAGCTTCAATTAACGGAGCAGTGTACCGAAGCACTTTTAATTGTTTCAAAGCTGCTGATGACGTGGCAGTGTTTCGAGACAGTCCTAATTATTTCAAAGCTTCAATTAACGGAACAGTGTTCCGAAGCACTTTTGTTTCAAAGCTGCTGATGAAGTGGCAGTGTTTCCAGACAGTCCTAATTATTTCAAAGCTTCAATTAAAGGAGCAGTGTTCCGAAGCAGTTTTATTTGTTTCAAAGCTGCTGATGACGTGGCAGTGTTTCGAGACAGTCCTAATTGTTTCAAAGCCTCAATTAAAGGTGCAATTTGTAGACAAAGTCTTAATTGTTCCAAAATGTCAATTAACAGTGCAGAGTTTCCAGACAGTCCTACTAATTGTTTCAAACCATCAGTTAACGGTGTTTTTTTTGGAAGCAGTCTTAATTGTTCTGAGGCACCAGCTATGCTAAGGTTTCAACACAATCTGAGCCTTTCCAATGCATCAGCGTTGTCAATTGGTTTAATGCATTTTCCCCCATGCTGTGATTATCCGTCAAAATAGTCTGATGGCTAAAGCTCTGGGTTTCTGTTTGTGACCTTTCGCAATGTTCTACTTTCCAAATCCGAACTACAGTGTCTTTTCGCTGTTAACAATAGGATGTAATATTTAATTTATTTATGACATTCATCACCCCTAGATGTCACTATCATTGTGGTTCTGAAACAGTAGTTTCCAAACCATTTAATTTACTTCTATTAATTGAAGTTTTTCCATGTAGTATAAGTTGTAATTGCCATAGCCATTGCATGTTAATTAGGCTATACTCCTGACAGTGAGTGCTTGCTAGTTTTGATAGTGTCTGTAACATGTAAAACCAGCTCCACACATGGTTTTTGTGATTTTATTAACCTTTTTCTGTCTTCACTGAGGAACTGAACTTATAAAACGAGAGAAAACAACAAACATGACAGGAAAGATTTAAACCTAGTTATTACTGTGTCACTGCTTTACAACATAACATAATTAACTTCTTACAATTAAGACTGTCTGGAAACACTGCCACCTCATCTGACACTTTGAAACAATTAAAAGTGCTTCGGAACACTGCACCGTTAATTGAGGCTTTGAAACAATTTGGACTGTCGCGAAACACTGCCACGTCATCAGCAGCTTTGAAACAATTAAAACTGCTTCAGAACCTGCTGCGTTAATTGAGGCTTTGAAACAATTAGGACTGTCTCGAAACACTGCCACGTCATCAGCAGCTTTGAAACAATTAAAAGTGCTTCGGAACACTGCACCGTTAATTGAGGCTTTGAAACAATTAGGACTGTCTCGAAACACTGCCACGTCATCAGCAGCTTTGAAACAATTAAAAGTGCTTCGGAACACTGCACCGTTAATTGAGGCTTTGAAACAATTAGGACTGTCTCGAAACACTGTCACGTCATCAGCAGCTTTGAAACAGTTAAAACTGCTTCGGAACGCTGCACTCTTAGGAACAATTAAGACGTTTCGAAAAACTGCCAGGTCAACTGACACTTAAACAATTAAAACTGTTTCGAAACACTGCACAGTTAATTCAGGCTTTGATACAATTAAGACTGTTTCCAAACACTGCCACGTTATCGGACACTTATGTTATGTTGTAAACAATTAAGACTGTGTTAAAACGTTACCACAGCTGACACTTAGGAACAATCAAGACTGTTTCCAAACGCTTTGGCCGCTGACTCTTAGGAACAAGGAACTGTTTCGAAACACTTGTGATGGGGACATCTGCTGGTGACATAAATGTATGTCATAACAAGTAATCTGCAATAAGTCTGCATTGAAGAATTGGACATATGTAACGATATATCAGGATATAAAACAGTTCAAGCATCTTGTAGTTGCATAATCTCACGTGCATATATTTTACGACCCTCTTAAAAACAGATGATCCTCAATGGTCGAGCAAATATGACACATAACCTATGTTATCATGTCACTAATATAGCTTCCTCCTGCAAGTTACATGCTGCATAACAACCAGAAAATTATGAATGTATGTGGCCTACTTTAAAATACCGTTTCAAAGTCGTTGCTATTTAATAAAACGTATTATAGTGACACCTGAGGAAGTATATTATACTGGTTAATAACTCTAAACTAATATCCACTTCTTCAAAGCAGACTTATTGCAGGCTTAGAGTCAGCTACCACAGCATTTGGAAACAGTCTTGATTGTTCGTAAGTGTGAGCTATGTCAGTGTTTCGAAACAGTTCTAATTTTTTCAAAGCATCAAATGGCGTGGCAGTGTTTCAAGGCACTTTTAATTGTTTTGAAGCTTCAGATGACGTGCCAGTGATTAATTGTTCCAAAGCGTCAGATAATGTTTCAAAACGATCTAAGTCAGTCCAATGCATTAGCATTGTCAGTTGTTTCAATCACTTGTCCCTCTTTTATAGGTAAGCAGTTCATGTAGTGTAATAGTTAACGCTCTGAGCTGCTGTTTGTGAGGAAAAGCGAAGTTGCGTTGTTCGAATCTGAACAAGCCTATTAACTTTTATCACATAATACTTCTACAGCGGGCTATACCTTGTGAATGCATGTGTATGGAGTAACTAAAAATATGACCCACCTAACCTACTGAGAGAAAGCCTACAGGCTGGTTTTAAAGTTTCTCTTGAGGGAATAATACGTTCGCTGATTTGTGTAGGCTACCAGCAAATGTTATCACAAGTGCTTTGAAAAAAGTACGTACAACTATTGTGACACATCAGCTAAATGAGTCAAAGCCTTGAATAGACAGATTCTTCGGTTTTCTCTTTCGCTTCTCAGGGAAGGCTTATTCGGTCGCTATTATTCGCATGCTCTGCATTCTCAAATAAAGAGATTGACAAAGAAATTATGACAGATCCTTTTAATTGGTAATTCATTCTTGCGTTTGGAAAATGATCATGATGAAACACATGGTTTAACTTAGCTTACTCCTGTAGTCTAAATGTTCCGATGTATGGTTTGATGTAGCTAAACACTGACTTTGTCATTAGTTCAGGACATTTCACACAAATAATCACATCACAGCCTATGTTTCTCCTATCTGCATATTCAAGTAAGAAAAAGCGTAGTAAAGAGACTATTTATTTAGAAAATACATATGGAAAGTGTAACTTCAAACAGGTACCCAGCCAGATTCGAACTTGCGAAGTGACGACAGACAGCCACGGACTCTTCTCAAAGAACCACAGGAAACTTCTGTCGTAGGGCTGTATTATGCATATTTGATCATGGTGACGTAATACACATCTGGGTGAAGCGTCGGAGCATCGATACATTTTCGAAGCAATTGCTTCAATTGTGTCAATTGTTTCAAAAGCCTCGGTTTCGCCATCACTATTTTTTAGTCTACATCTGATCAGCAGTGCAGTGTGTCTGTTCTGATGGTGATCATTTCTCAATGACCTGTGACCAAACTTTTTGATAGTTGTTGGTTTTATGAATTTTACCAAAAAACCCCAACGTAAGAACACCAGTGTCAAAACAGTGCACATCACTGAGCCATCAGCAGGAAACTAAAATCATTTTTTGAT